>QFDV01001090.1:0-52522 GCA_003315845.1 Lactarius trivialis
GTGGGGGAGCTGCGCGCGAATGGAAGGGGGTGCGTGGGCAGTAGATCGACTTAGACAAAAAAACATGTATTAGATTAGTTAATAAAGGTTTTATTTATGATTTGCAATAAGCTACTTAAATGAACTAGTGAATAAGCGTCCAAAAAGGGACTCATAGTTTTGCTACTTGGTGACTACCCAATTGAGTTTGAATACTCATCACGAGTGACTTTCTCATTTTGGAAGGTGACTCTTGGCACCTTCCTTTTTGAGACAGTAACACTCTGCGGAAAAACGGCAACTGGGGGAGCTGAGGAAGAGGTGTCGGTTGTGAGTGAGGCCTCGGTGCACGGCGAGGTATTCGCGATCGTGGATGTTATAATTCTGTTTGGCCTCATTGAGCGTCTGGGAATGAAAACCGATAGCCTCGTGCTTGCCCCGGTCATCTTTCTGGGTAAGAATGGCCCTGGTCGCGTAAGCAGAAGCGTCAACTTGGAGGAAGAAGGGCCGGGAAAGGTCAGGTTGATGGAGGGCCGGGTTGTCAAGAACAATGGAGATGAGCCAATCGAGGGCCTGGGTGCACTCGTCGGTCCAGAGGAAGGGGTAATCCTTTTTTGTGAGGGCGATGAGCGGACGGGCAATGTTTGCAAAGTCAGGTATGAAGGGGGGTTGATAGCCAAGTACTCCCAGAATGCTCCGGACTTGTTTGACATTGGTGAGTGTGCGGGGCCAGTCACGCAGTGCAGCTGTCTTCTTGGGGTCGGGAGAGATGCTGTTCCCTGCTATGATGACACCTAGGTATGTGACATGGTCCGTTTCAAAAGCGCACTTAGATAGTTGAAGGAAGTAGGATTCTTCTTCGAGGAGTTCAAGGACCGCACATGTGATTTCACGGTGGTGTTCAACATTGTTGTCAGTCACAACAAGGATGTCATCCACATAGATGAACAGCTCCGTGGGGTACTTCTGAAGAAGCCAGCGGAACATCCAGGCCATGGCGCGGCAGAACGTGGGAGGGGAGTTGGTGAGGCCAAAGAACATCACTCGGGGTTGTAACAGTCCGAAAGGGGTTTTGAAAGCGGCCTTCCACTGGTCTTCCTCTTTGATAGGTACATTGTTGAACCCAGAGGCTAGGTCGAATTTCGAGAAGAGAGTTTTCCCCATGAGGTGGTCTATGATGGCGGAGATGAGGGGTTGGGGGAAGATGTCTTGAACGGTCCACGAGTTCAATATTCGGTAGTCGATGATGGGTCGCAGGCTTCCATCTTCTTTCTTTCGAAAGAACAATGGTGAGGCATAAGGAGAGTTGGACTCTGTGATGAAGCCCTTTGCCAAGTTCTTGTCTATGAACTCGCGGGTGGCCTTCAATTCTGCTTCTGTTAGCCTATAGATTTTACAGTCTAAGGTGTCTGGCGCCCCAGGCTTGAGGTTGATGGCATGGTCGTCTATTTGACTGGGAGGGAAACATTTGGCTGCTTTGGTGCTGAAGACTTTCCAATATGGGTGGTAGTGCTGAGGTAAGTTGGCTTTGACCTGTTCTTGGTCAGCGGGGGTCTCGATTTTGGTGGTTCGCAGAGAAAGTGTCGTGGATCTGTGGCCTGCTGTTTGGATGGAGATGTCAGGTCCCCTGAGTTGGTTGTTGGCCCAATCAATGTTGGGATTGAATATCTTAAACCAGGGGTGTCCTAAGATGATATGGTCTCGCCCCAGGTTGGCTACATAGAAGCCCATTTTGACGGTTTGAGTTCCCTGTGTTACCCACAGGTTGCAGTATCTTTTAATGCCTCCCGCGCTGTTGATGGTTCCATCAACATTGTTGACTATGAGGCTCTGGGGGAGGGCACGCGTTCCTAAACCAATGGTTTCCACGGCGCATTCGTCGATGAAGTTGTGTGTTGCCCCACTATCTAGCAGGGTTTCAGTTTGGGTCATCTTGTGCCACATGTGTACGTGAATGGGGATTGTCATTGAGTCACTTTTCGTACTGTACATGGTAGCTAGGATTGCCGGATCTGCGACCTTTAGAGTCCGGCAAGACAAAAATCCTCCCCCATGTCGCACGTGTCAAGGTAGGTGCTGCGCTCTTCTTTGGTCATTGCATCTTCAAGCGCTCTGATCTGTTGGTAAATGCTAAGTTTGGGGGCTGGCTTCGGTGCAGTGGTTGCACTGGTAGTGGTAGTAGGGGAGGGGGATAACTCTGTGGAGTGTCCAGCGGGGGCGTTGGTCTGTCCACTTTGTGCGTTCTTGGGGCAGTTCCTAGCCATATGCCCTTGCAATCGGCAATGGAAACACCTTCCTTCAGCGCGGTACTTGACTCGTTCTTCATCCGTCAACTTTTTGAAAGGCAATGTTAGTTGCGCAGCATCAACGTCCATGGGCACGACTCCGTTTGAGCAGGCTGGGGTTGGCTGGCAGTTGTTGTTTGTTTGGTATGTGGGTTGGAATGGCACCCCTTTGTGTGGCCCACTAAGCCTGGCGTTGTAGATCTCTCTGTTTTGGTTGACTTCTTTCCTAGCTGCTGCCTTCCAGCCATGCATGTTGTGGGGGAGGTTTTCTCGGTTCAGGATGCGATGGTGAATATTTTCCCATAGTCCAGCGCAGAAACGGGCGATGGTCCCTTTTGCATCTGGTTCTCACTCTGCTGCTCTAGCTAGTCGTTCAAAGGTGGCAATGTAGGTGTCGACATCCAAGTCCTTCATGGCTAGCTTCATTAATTGGTTGTAGGCGCTTTGGGAGCGGGCGCCGTCCCTCCAAGCTGATTTAAAGACATTCTCGAACTCGGTCCAGAGGATTTCGTCCATTTCGCGGACACTACTGAAGCGTCCTGGGTCGGTGCATCTTTCTAGTTGTTTGTCTTGTTCATTAACCCAGTCTTCTATGAGGGGTCCCCTGATGTAGGAGAGGGCAGTGAGGACTCGATAAAAGGGGGTGCTGATGGTTTCGTTGTGATGGTTGAGTAGGCAATATTGCCGGAACTCATTGAGGAATGTGTCTGTTTGGCTTCTGTCCCCTGTGAAGATGCTTGGGGCAACTCCCTTGAGGCTGGTCGGGCCAGGAGGGGTGGGGGCGGCAGTGGTTCCTGTGGTGGCGTTTATAGACATGTGGACGTGACCAGGGCTCCCGTGTATGTTATGTGGGGTGGTGAAGCCACTTGGGGTGATGGTACCAGGGGGGGAGCTGGGGGCCGTGCTGGGGAATGACTGGGGAAGGTTTGGGACTGTGAGTGGGGTCAGGGAGGTAGTATTGGAAGGTGGAAGGTCGGCAGGCGCTCCTTGGCTGTGGCTGGTAGAGGCCTGTTGGCTGGGGTCGTTTGGATTTATGGTGTTTGTGGAGTACTGGGGATCTTCAGGTTTCCACCAGCCCAGCCCCAATGAGTTGGTTACAGCAATGCAGAGGTTGGCTTGGGTATAAGGGATGTGGGCGTGGATGGCGAGTCCATACCATTGGTTGTTAATAAATTCCACAGGTTCAGCGTCTCCACTAGGGGTGTATTCTTTGGGGATGTAGTATCCGGTTCCAAAGGTCCCGCTTGTGTGCCATTCTGCACTTCCTTTTACATGGGCAGGGAGGTCATCCCTGAGACGTCGGGAAACTACAGTTCGGCGGTTCTTGGGTCCGAAGGTCATGTTGATTATAGTTGGGGTGGTCATGGTGTCGTTGTCTTTGGGGGTTCTGTGTGCCAAGGGCAGGGGTGGGAGCTTGTACTTATGTCAAGTTCTTGCTGGAACTTGAGTTGTATGATGTGTACCAATGTTTCAATGAGACGAGGATTTCAGATGAGGCCATAGAGGCCAACTTAGACAGAGAAGAGAGGGAGAGGGTTCTGGATTCGATGTAGCAAGTAAAGGATGAAGTACAAGCTAAAGCTACTGGGTACGTGCTACAGTGCTTATATACTTGGACTGTGAGTCATATGGAATACTGTGGAACATCACGGAACATAGTAGTACACTGCAGAACAGATCGGAACTCCATGGAAGGATATGGAACAAGTGAGTCATGTGGAACATTACAGAAAGATATGGAACAAATGAGTCATACAAAGTGAAAGACCCGACAGGATGGATGGGACCAGTCCATAGATAGTCAAAGGGAGCAAGTAATGGGGTACGGCGTGGGAAGAGAGAAAAATGAGAAAGGTAAGCGTCCAAATCATAATCGCGGTGGAATATCATGACACTAGCTCATGAACTGGAGATAGCCGGAGCGGCTGCTTTTTCAATAAACCAGTATAGAAGCAGCTCAAAGAGTGGAGATAGTGTGGACCTACTCCTTTAGCAATAAACCAGTTTAGATGGCTGGCTTATGTTTCCCCTTGAGCAATACTACATCAGTATAAGATGCTAACTCATGAAGTGGAGATAGCCGGAGTGGCCGCTTTTGCATTAAACCAGTATAGAAGCAGCTCATAGAGTGGATATAGTGTGGACCTGCCCTTGAGCAATAAATCAGTTTATATGGCTAGCTTATGCAATGGAGATAGTGTGGAGTTTCCCCTTGAGCAATACATCAGTATAAGATGCTAGCTCTTGAAATGGGGATAGCCGGAGCGGCCGCTATTTTAATAAACCAGTATAGAAGGCCGGCTCATAGAGTGGAGATAGTGTAGACCTGCTCCTTGAGCAATAAATCAGTTCAGATGGTTAGATAGCTTGGAGCTGCTGTTTAAGCAATACATCAGTATTGGAAGTGATTTCATGTAATGGATATAGTGTGGAGCTTCCCCTTGAGCAATAAATTAGCATACTATCTCATTAGTGGAGATAGTGCAGAGCTGCCGCTTGAGCACTGGCAACATACTTTCAATACACAACTGATCATTCCACTTCATTGAATATGATTTCTGTAACACCAGCATACGTGCTAGCTGACATTAAATACTTCCACAACATGTCCTTCAGCTAATATGATAGGAACTACCCACAGATGCCTTGTGTTGGACAAGACAAATACTATGTAAGGTGTGTATATAGGTGCAGAGGGGCCGCCTTAAGAGATAATTACATTATATAAGGCTAGAGGATACCCCCTTATCTCCACCTCTAATATATGCATAGAATGAATGCATTATGATGTCTGCAAGCTATGTATACGAAAGGAAATCATCAATTATGAAAGGAGGATTGATTGAACATCATAGTGCTTTAATGGAGCATTGCTAATGGGCGAAAGGGCTTTTGCTGAGCTCTGGGAAAGCTCCTCCCATGAATGCATCTGGTATGATGCATATGCTATGTGCCCTTTGAGGGACGCTTTTGCAGCAAATACCATGAGCTTCTTCCACATCTCTGCCTTGGTGTGAAAGTAAGCAGGAATCCATTGAGCTTCATGATGGATGCTGTCCTGCTCTTCCAGCCATCTTTCAAACTGTGCCTTGGCACTGAGCCAGTGGACCCTTTCAACTGGTCACAGTATGAGAACATTAGCATCAAATCAATGTAACATAGTTACTTACAGTCATTCATCCATGATCCATCGTCTTCTGTTGTTTTACCAAATCCCCAGATCCATGAGCTTTGCTTATTGCGCTGTCCTGTCTTTTCTGAACCAAGAACCAGTGTTTCCACATGAAGGTCTTGTTTGCGAAGCTGTGGGAGATCCACAGCCATTGTATATGCCTGGCGGACCGTCCGGTATGCATCGTGTGCCATGCTGTAAATGCAAGCATGCTCTTGAACAGTTGTATCATGTTACATCATGGTAGGGACGTTCACCCAACGTGGGTTAAGTCGATACTGTGCAACGCGACACTAAGGGTCTGGTTCTGAGTACTAAGTCCGAAGAGGACTTAGAGAGTTTCTGATGAAGAGTAGTAACCCCTTATAGCCAACTTGAGGCTTATAGGGAATACCGTGAGAGAGAATGCGAGCAAGGGGAGGAGCGAGCAATTCAAGTTCTAGATTCAACTGTACCATAAGATACAAGAAGTCAAGTCTGAGGTCATAGGGACCAAAGACACCTGCTTATATAGTAAAGTAACTAAGAGTCATGTGACTGAATCAACGATGTAATAAGGTTCGATCAACGAACAAGAGAACAATAAACGAAGTCACATGCCTTCAAGAGAACAATAGGGAATCCTAGGACTGAGTCACAACAGCGTCCTAGGAATGAGTCATGTAGGTGACAGTCGCATATGAGTCAAAGGTGCGAGTCATATATATATGACTTGCATGAGAAAGAAAGGTCGTCAGTCATATGACCGACTCGTAGGTGTACACGTGATAAATAAAAGTGAAAATTGCATGATGTCATAACACAATCCCCCTTCTAGGCACATAGTCGCCTCGACTTTGTCTAGTCGTCATTGTGGTAGAGGTCCTTGTCTATGGCTTCAGCCAGAACGTCGTCACGATTGAGCTGGTAGAATACATTCCTGCCAGACCACTTGCGAGTGAATTTGGTATACTGATGCCTAGGGCGGGTGTAATGATTGTAGAACCATTTCTGAATTTTCTAAAGCATAGAATAAGACGTGCAATCATATATAAATAGGCACCACATACCTTCCTAGCATCCATCTTATCAAATGGAGAGTTGGGAGGTCGGAGGAGGTACAGCCGTGCCATAACTCTCTCAAGGATGTTAGCTTTGTGTCTGCTCCCATCTATGAAACACTCCAAGTACGTGCAGATAATCATTGGTATTGCAAGCTGGTATTACTTTGGCCCAGACGACATGCGACTGGACCAGCCAACTTAGAAAGAGACTATGTATGGATATAGATAACAGATATAAATTTATTACAAGTCGGAGTGGCTGCTCCAAGTCATACAGTGCACCATATGAGATATCAACACTTTATAAGCATGTTGTGCGCATTCACAAGAATCACAACCAATTCAGAATTCAATATTGTACATTAAACAGGTCATTACAGGTTGTAAAGTAGCTAGGGAAGCATCCTGCGCAGGGTGTTCTGACATACTACATCAATCCTGTGCAACCTGTCATTCAGCAGGAACATTTCCCCCCTGACTTGCTCAAGCTCCTTCAGACTCTCAGAGATGATAAAGCACGTCTTCTGGAGCCTTGATATGAGTGCCCTAGGGACCTTGACTGCAATTGGTGCCTCCATCAGGTATGTATAACTGGGGCGCGAGATGTCCAACTCTGGAACCGCTGCAAGAAGCTCCTCAATAGAGGGGAGAGGTGAGCCTGGTTCGGACGGGCTGTCCTGTGCAGATATACAACATCAAAACAAATACAGATAAAAAGGAGAGATTGAAGAACATACCGCGTCTGAGCCCATAGTTTCATTGCCATCAACATCTATAGTTTCTCTTACTGTGCCCTATAGCGATGGATGGTTAGTTGGATAGTTACATAGAAATAAATTATGACTTACCGCGGCTGGGCCGCCAGACTGTGCAAAGTGTACGCGCTGTGATGCAGGCATCTGGTCCAAGAAATTGGTTCAGGCAAATGATGGCCCACCCTGAGAATGCTCCATCACCGTTAACGCATCATAAGAATTATCAGAAGCGATATCATACCTGTTCAGGTTGGGACGGTGGCCACTCCGCAGGAGGCACATTCTGTGAAGACAGTATCTCAGCTGCTGACTCCACCGGCTGCTCCGGCGCAGTGTGCACAGCCGGCGTTGGTGCACCAGACGTAGCATGAGGGGACAGGACATTTGCCTGTGCACCTACAGTGGGGGAGGCCATGCCACTGGTGTCAGAGAGAGGCAGAGGCTGTCAAACAATATGAAAGCTGTTAGATTGAAAAATGAAATAGACATGAGATTACGCACAATGGGAGAGCTGCGTCGTTGCACTTTCCCAGCTGCAGTAGAAGAGGGCACATCATCATCCATAAAGCTATATACTCCGGACGCTCCACCCACATCAGAGATGGGCTATTGAATATAATGATGGGAATTAGTTTGTGCAATGAAGTCATGAAATATATACACACAGCTTCAGCAGGAGAAGGGGTCTCATCATCCAGAAAGCTGTACAATGTGATTGCTCCGCTAGCAGTAGAAAGAGGCTATTCAATAATGGAAGGCAATTAGTTGGTACAGTGAAATGTATTGCAGGAACTGACACACCATTGGAGAGTTGCGTTTCTGTGATTGCCCGAGTACAGGAGAGGGGGGTTCCTCCTCCATAAAGCTATACCTGGCAGTTGGGCCACCGTGGTCGAAATAGTTCTGTAGAATACGCAACGTACTTAGTATGAAACCTAAAATAACAATGTGATCATGCACAATGGGTGCAGGCTGCGCAATGGGAGATGGTGTTTCCTCCATGTCCTCCATGAACGCATAGGTTGCGGTCAGTCCGCCGGATGGAATAGTAGCAGCTGCAGCAGCGTGCGACCTGGAACGAGATGCTCGGGGGGGTTGTGGCATGGTGATTGATGACTACGAAACCCCCCAAGCGATACTATGACTGGTTTCACATGGGAATCTCTTTCTTGGATAGACTATGAAACATTTAACAATGAAACATCATCAATATCAATCTAAATATAATGAAACAATCATGATCATGTATGATCATGTATGATCATATTAGATCTACATCACCAAACGACCAATCAGACAATCTGTATGATCAAACGACCGTTCCCATCAATCTGGTGACTCTGGATAGATCTGATCTGGTCCCTCCGGGTGTGGCCAGTCCAGACGTATTAGATCTACATCACCAAACGACCAATCAGACAATATGTATGATCAAACGACTGTTCCCATCAATCTGGTGACTCCTGGATAGATCTGATCCAGTCCCTCCGGGTGCGGCCAGTCCGGACTGATCAGATAGATCATATGGACAGCCCCTCCAATTCCAGCTGATCCATTGATTACTAAATGACTCATACTGTGGGAACCATCTGATAGGGAGTTTGCGTGGGCTCTCTGTGTGCTCTAAGTTGTCTAAGTTGTCTAGGACCCTCCAACAACTGTATACTCCATACCATTGCTGCAATGCCTCCCAAACCCGCTGGAGAGCTTACTGCTGATGAAGTGCGACTCCTAGGTGTGGCTGCAAAGCTTTTTGCAGCAGCACGGCAGCGGGCAGGCCGCCCACCACCCCCAAGCAAGGCACACTATTGGGCAAATAAGGTGGAGGAAGATTTAGTGAGTCTTGCTTGTCACTGTACAAACAACGAATCCTAATGACAACTATAGACTGCTGCACACCTCATCCATGGTCGCTATGCAACTGTAAGCAAGAAGCCCAGGTCGCACCCCATCATGCGCACGTTTGGAAAGGAGTGGATGCGCGTTAAACTACTCGGCCCACCACCACAGTGGGTGAACAGTCTTCCCGACTGAACCAAGGTAACTATAAGCAAAATCGAAGAAGAATGCCATAAGGTGGCCACAAGGCAGCCAACCTGGCACCCCGATCTTTCCACAGTCGATTTAAGCGCATATCTTCGTGATGTGCAGTTGAAGAAGCAGTGGTGGCTGTCTGAGCCTCTGGCAGCGCTGCATGCACAGCAGGTGAGGATGGTGCATGTCATTACTCTATTCTATGTGTTCAATACTTATCCACATTAGTTGCAATGGTGGATGCAGACCCCATTACGTCCCAGTCACCTTCCACACCACTCCCATTGCCCTCCGCCGATCCCCCAACACACAAGACATCAAAAGGGAAAGGGAAGGCACGCGCAGCGGTGGACCTGCCACCGGCAATTCCTCCGTACAATCTGAGGGGCACCAAGCGCAACAAGGATGTTGCTGGTGAACCCTCCATTAGGGATTACCAGGGGTTTGGGAAACCCGCAGGGTTTTCCAAGGGGTTAGCTGGGGTAGGGGTAGGGGTAGTAATTGTTTGACCCTTGAAAAACCCTTACCCTCAGTGAGGGTCAGAGGGGTTATTGTGACTTGTGTGAGCAGCTAAACTGTCCCCAATACACCCTTACCCCAACACACCCTCACCCCAAAACACTATTACCCCAAAACACCCTCACCCAAAAATGCCATTACACCCTCAGAGCCCTTGTCATTATGGCATTACCCCTTGTAAAACAGGTTGAGCAACCACAAGAAGTTCTAAGATGGTGTGCACTGGCATGACAGCAAGCTGAAGGGGTGAGGGTGAGGATGTCAGGCTCTGTCAAGGGTTCTGTGTTTAGGTATTAGAATGCATAATTACAATGTGTATATATGTCTAAGAGTCTCATGTTGTAGAATCATCACATTTGTCCCACATTCTCAGTCCCCCATGGTCTCAGAAGTCCATACTATCTCAATACACACTACTTATATACTGTACCTGTGAGGATTTTTGTACCAACCAAACCCTTATTAACCCGTGACCCTTACCCTCCAAAACCTGTACCCTTAGCCAAGGGTACGGGTTTTGGAGGGTAAGGGTAAGGGTAGCACTAGAATGACCCCAGGGTTACCCCTGGTAATCCCTACCCTCCATTGGCAAGGAGACTCAGGTCACTCCACGCAAGGCAGATGGGCTGCACACCGAAGGCGTGCCTGTTGTGCAGGTGGACGAGGCTTCCCCACCTTCCAATCGACGTTGTACGGCTTTGCCCCAGCCTGGCATGGTGGCTATTGGTCCAGTACATATTGTTTTACTTGAATGTCCATCAGTGATGTTTGATATTTGCCCAGGGAAGGTGCAGTCCGTGTAAAGCTGCGAAGATGACAGAATGCAGGTCTCAGGGCAAGCCATCGTGTATGACAATTGCTTGTGTATACTGCCATCTGAAGAAGAAGATGTGCCATCCACCAGCATCGTGGTCACCTCTTCGTGATGCTTCTAGCCAGCAAGGTGAGTTGCAATGACATTGCCTATCAGATTACTTACTCATCTTAAGCAGCCTCGGGGTCTGGCACGAGGTCTGGCAATTATCAGACCTTGTCTGATCACATGGACATCATGCAGCACACCCTGAATAAAATATTACTGATTCTTAATGCCCAGTGTGCTAAGACAGATATCAATCCCTCAACAATTCCTGGCTTCAATGATCCCCCTCCCATTCGTTGTTCGCTCTCACCACATTCTATCCCCAACTCCCCTAGCACTCAGTCAAGCTCTCCAGGCTTGGGGATATCATCCCTTGCGCTCTCAGATGCGCAGTCTAGCGCATCTGCTCACTCCGCATTCTCAATGAGGTCTGGTGAGTATTTCGGTTGCATCAGCAATAATCATATCTCACTTGTCTGCTAGGGCGGCCAGGCCGGAGTGCCACTGCAGGCAGTGGAGGTTCCAGTGCCGGGGGATCACGCACGTCATCCACTGGCCCCACGCAATCGTGATTGAAGTGCTGTGTGCTTGAAATGCTGTGTAGATGTGATGGTTATCTATGTAAATACAATGAGTTTGATTAACTGTACAAATACAACAGATCTCCATGTCTCACAAACACCGGCCGGTCCACTTATCATTTAATTGACCTGGCTGGCATGGCATAGATCTGCATGTTTTGAAACATTGCATAGATCTTTACATCATTTGGATGGATATGGCTGTGGAGTGTCCAAGCTCGCATGCAGATGCCAGCTATATATAGAGTTGATTAATGATAGGCATCGTCATGATGCCAGTCAGACTTGTAAGGAGCTATGCATGTACATGCACATTGTGAAACTTGAAAGGGTGGACCGCATGCTTTAGGGACAGGCTGTGCCAAAGTTTCAAAGGGTGCATGCAATTGCATAATGCTGGACAATACAGTTGGGTACACCACCCATGCCAAGTGCAGAGGTCAACGCAATGTATGTGAGCTTACAATGAGGCCTGTTGGCTGGTCCGCCTCACCTGACACATGACACAGACTTATGACATCTCACTAGATCTCACTGGTCATGGGTTGTGCACCAGCCATATCATCTGAGCCAGTGATGCCAACTGGTTCAATGAATGCTCCATGTTTCAGCTCCAGGTGCCAACATCAATCACATGTATGCATTGGACACATCCATGATGTTTCATCAGAAATGCCAATTTATCGAATAGCAATTTCGTGTCACAGGTTGTCAATGCTATGGATGAAACATCATTTGATACACGTCTGGGCTGTCATGTCATATTATAAATACATCATTGGATTGACATCATAGTCAAATCATGCTCTCTAGTGCATCCAATACCGACAAGCACACAGTCTCTCACTCACTCACATCTCCAATGAATCCATCCAATGCTCCTGATCACACACACAAGCGGGCGGGCCGGAGTGATGGCCGGACCTCCCCTCTGATGTTCCCTGATCCTGAGGATGACTTGTCATCTGATACCGAATCCTTTGATGAAGATGACATGTATGGATCAGACTCAGGCGGTGAAACCATCAGCCTGACCGCTCCATCCAATTCACAAGTCTACATCCACAGTGATCATGTGGTATGTTATTTGGCCAATTATCCATTTACCACATCTCACATTCAAGCAGGATGATGAGTTCATAGGTCAACTTGACAGAATGGAGATCAATATGCAACATGCCTTCCTGATGTTGCAGGCTCTATGCGAAGTGGAAGGAATTGATGTTGCTAGTATTACAAATGAAACACATGTTCCATCTGACACACCATCAGAGTTGGAGGGAAGTGACCATGATGAGGATGTTTGACCCTTGTAGATAGCACATGTAGCATCAATGCTGTACATTGACTACATGCGACGCTCAAGACATGTAATACAATCAAGTATTTTGGATTGAAGGAAAATGGAGCATCACAATCATTATTTGGATATTTGAATTCATTATGGTGCTCAGCATACTTAAGAGCGGTGAGATGTTGGGGCCTCCTCATTGTCCACCATCCCAAGCTTTGTTGTATCATCATCTATCCATTTCCACCATTCATGCCTCCCAAGAATGAGTACACCATTCCCATGGGAAAGTCTGTGAATGTCGTGACAACAACAAGAGGCTCCAAGTGGGAGGTCTGAACTGTTGAGAAGGTTGCTCCACTTCCATCATCCAAGCAGAGGAAGTCCAGCAAGGCTTCAGGGTCTAGACAGCAGATGGATACAATTGATGCAGATGTATCTGAGCACCCAACCCAGAGCACTGAGGAAGTACATCATCTAAGGCCGACAGAAGCGCAGGAAGATGAAGATGAAATCCAAGGATCTCAAACTGAATCAAATGTATGTACCACAGATTTATACATGGCCATTTCATTGGCAAGCAGACTCCAATGGATCAATGGCTAAAGGAGTGAAGCAAGTATCTCCACCTTTTGTTGGAGATGGAAGGTCTGATCAAGGCATCTAAATGCTCAATGTGTAGACATGAAATGGAGGTCAAGTGCTCTGACTGCATTGGAGGTAACTACTTTTGCAAAGCCTGCTGTCTTGAAGTACACAAGCGGTCCCCATTCCATCGGACCCTCCGCTGGACTGGTTCTCACTTCATACCAGCATCCCTCTATTCTCTGGAATTCAAGCTATGTCTTGGTCATAATGGAGAAGCATGCCCCAACACAGTGGAGGTGTGATATCGCACCCTTGTGTGATTCCCTGTACTGATATGCGTTCAGGGTATTCAAGCAGTCCAGGCAGCTGAAGCAGCAGTGGAGGCACTAAAAGCGCAGGACAAGAAGCAGAACTCTACAAGTACTCACTCTGCATCACGTAAAGCTGCTAAGGATGCCAATAGGGTGGCAGAGCGGCCGCTGGATTCTCAGACACCTTCAGGAACAGGTCCTGACAATGTGCACGGCCTGTCCGACACATTATTTGACTGGGAGGATCAGTCTGGCAGGAGCTCACAACGTACAAGAACTGCAAGATCAGGCAATCCCCTGATTACAGTGGTTAATCAGACGGGTGTCTTTGACATGGAGATGATATACTGCATATGCCCCAATGCAGTAGATATAGATGTGCAGCTTTTCCAGGCTGGGCTCTTCCCTTCCAGTTTCACACAGATAGAAACAGTGTTCACCTTTTCAGTGCTTGATGACTTCCTGACTGATAATCTGGAGTGCAAGACAACAGCACAGCAATACTTCTCAAAGCTCCAAAGTATAACAAATCAAATGTTCCCTGACAATGTCCCAGTATGTCATAACCATTTTAAAGTATAGCATACTGATTATAGATGTTTGACAGAATCTCTACAATCAACTACTAAAGGCATCTCACCAGTGGCGCAATCTAAGGAATAGGATGCAAAGTGGACTTGGCCACCAACAGATCAATGAGTCTCCCTCCAATGGATCCATGGCCATATTTTGTCCGGCATGTCCACAGCCAGGCATTAACTTGCCAAGTGATTGGCAGACCAGATTCACTCTGTATGATGTTCCCAACAAACATAACCTATCTCATTGCAAACCATTCTCAGGAAACAGCTCATTAGAACCTTCATAATGGATGGAAACTTTTCTGCAGAACATATGTGATGCAGAACAGCAGAGAAGGACACTCCACTTTCCGCAGGAATGGCTTTTATGGCCAATCCAAACCAATACAAGGCTCACCTGCACAGTGGTCAAGAAACAATTCAGGTATCTGTATATTTATCCAATGAGGAATACAACTAAATGGTGCACAGCCCAGTACATGCAATACATATAGGGCCATTGAACAAGCAAATTCTAATTGACCTCACCTTGATGTAACAGGCATCGGAGCGACCACATGCTCTCATGGATTCTTTGTGCCTACATCTGTGGTTGACTTCCAGAAGGGGGAAAGGTATCTGTCCATCCTATTGTATTCTTTCAGCTCGGAGGTAATTCATTCCCACCAGACAAATAAACATGGACTACAGTCTTTGCAAGGCTCTCACCTATAACATGGAAGACATTCCTGTGGCTTTGGTAATGTATGATATCATGTGCCAATATGGAGTTCACCTCAAGGAGCGAGTGGAAAGGAGTCCGGAGCTGTCTATACCCATATCTATGGAGCTGCGGACTGGAATAGGACTATTCCATATTTCATGCAAACCTAATAACACCTTACAAGGAAACAGAAATGCATGGGCCAAACTTTACCCGACCACCACCTGACCTCGTAGAAGGAGAAGAAGAATACAAAGTAGAACAAATATTGGATATGAAACAGAAAAGACACAAGACGCACTATCTGGTCAAATGGAAAGGGTATCCCACAAGTGACAACTCCTAGGAACCGGAAGAGCACCTTAATGCCGAAGAACTAATAGCAGAGTTCAAGAATAGGAACAAGCCAAACAAGAACAAAGCAAAGAAACGCATAAGAAGGGGGATCATACAACGACAAGGCTCTATCCCCTTCTCTTTCACACAACTACATGAACCAGAGTGTCTCGCTTAGAGACTTAGTTGTTTGCTACGACAGACTTCGCTACACCGAGTTCCGCCCCCATCGACCAGAGTCTCAGCGCACTACCTATTCCTTCATCCGCACTCCATACGTTCACGCCACAGCCGAGCATTATTGCCTTGCTCGCTTCTTCTGCAAGGAAGTTTCCCTCTGCCCAGCCCATTATTAAAACAGTTATGGTCATCATATCAACAGAATCTGATCCTGGCCTCGTTCACCCATCTTCTACGCCAGGAGAAGTACATCCACAATCCTTACCACCCAGCAGCCCCCCTACTACCATCACTTCCCTTCCTTCCCCTCCTGAAAATACACCCAACGAACCCCTCTCTCCCCAACTCGGACGCCGTTCCACTATCATTCAAGAGGTCATAGAAAGCCTCGACGGCATGTCAGACAAAGAAAATACCCCCATTAGTCGTCTTCCCCCTGTTGGGTTTATCCCCAACGACCCAAACAGTCTTTTCTTCTACCCAGTTCGCATCACCAACCCCGACTTCATCCAAACTACGACTCAGTGGATTGGAGAAAGAATGATAGTCGCCCCCTTCATCCGCTACTTGACAGACTACACCACTGTAGACGCTAGCGCAGGTATTGGGTTCCCCGTCACCGCAGTTCAGGTTCGCCTAACTAAAAGAAACCCCGCCTACGAACACATGATCAATGCCAAGTGGAACCGTCTAAAGAGAGATTGCGATAGGGAGTTCCTCATCAACACTGCCTTGCTCAAACTCAATGAGCCAGCCATGACGGCGGAGATTAACAGGTATAGAGGATAAAGAGCAGTGATGGAGACCTTGGAAGGTCTCCAGAGAGAAACCCAGCGTAAGATGAACGAAATAACCAAACAGCTGGTCAGTACTGAACATGCCCTGAATGGCACCATGGATCGGATTGAAAAACCAAACATCTTTAAAATGATCGAAGACCAGTGTAATCGCAGCTTCCCTCTCCCTGTCCCCCCTCGACCTCTCATCCGCTCCCCCATCCTCGAACGCCCCACTCGTCTCTCCCCTGAACACACCCCATTCATCCCTCACTCCAAAGGACCCGTCGAAATGCCAATGTTACATGGAGAAGAGCAACGTCGCGGCAGGTGTCATCGCTGCCGAGCCCGTGACCACTACATGGCCGATTGCCCTTTCCAAGCCAAGAACCGCAAGTGCACCAATTGCGGAAGTTCCAAGCACATCACCCGCTGCTGCAAAAAGCGCAAGTTTTCGTCCGGGTTGGATGAACCCACCTCTCCTTTCGCAGAAGCAGCCAAAGAAGAACCCATGTCAGTACCCAAATGGGTGGCACTTCTAGACTGCATCAAATGGTCTCCTTGTTGGAGAAGTGGACACTCTGGTCACGCTGAGCTAGACTGCCCCAAACATGAGAAGTGCTATGACTGTGACCAAACGGGTCCTTACAGGTTTGTCAAGGACCACATGTGTCAAGGTGCAGCTGCTGAGGTCGATCTGAACTACAACAGGTGTCTGGTACAGAGCCAGGGCATCCTGCATTCTTGGGTGCACTCCAGGATGCTACATCTGCCATGTGGGATGACTTGCCTGATGGTGTTCAAGATGACTATCTAAAGGCTGCAAAGAAATGGTCAGAGGATGCCCCACCCAAGCATATTCAATCCAGGTAAGCCAGAGTATGATTCATATTCCATTCTCATTCCATTATTTAGAATGGCATCCTCTATGCGCAAGCATATCATTGAAGACTTTCAAAGTCAATTATATAAGACTTGTGGTATTCGCACTCTTGTTCTCACAGCATACGAAGCTGAAGACAATGACCTCAAAGTTGCACTGTGAGTTCTACTCATATCAATTCTGACAGACTCATAATACTGTAGGTTTGCAGTGAAGATGGCAAGAATGTGTTTGGTGATGGCCAAACCTTTCTTGAGTCCTGCCCAGATTGGAAGTGCGCTGTCCTTTGGCCACAATGGATTCAATTTGGAATGCAGTGCTTTTCAAATGGTTTGCATTGTCTCTTCACTCATTTCTATTTTAGATCTAATAAGTCTTTCAGACACAGTTGAGAGCCCCCCCCCCCTGTGCAGAGGGGCTGCTCTGGGAGGGCTGCTACAAGAATCCCCATTTCCATTGATGCAGATGGGTGTCCGGAGCTTCCAACCATTACTGCAGAGGAGAAACCACCTGCCAAACCTCTTCAGTCAATGCTCAGAGATTACTGCATTGCACATATGTGTGAGCAATCCTTTAGAAGCAGCTCACATGTATCAATCAGGTTTTGTTACTGGCCATACTAAGGAAGTCATCCCTTGGAAAACATTGAAGCTCAACCCATCTCTGTGGATCAGTGCAGATTGCTATCCTGCCAATTTTCCTTGGGAGGATCCATCCCACTTGACTATTGGAATTATTTTTAGTCTGCTGAATCACTGGAGGGCTCAGCAGAAGGCTGGACTTGATCCCCTGATCTGGGTGACAACGTCCCCACTCTTTGATGATGCAGTTGACCCATCTGAGCATGGGCGGACCGTCCGCCAGGCCAGAGTTCTACAGGAACTGCAGGACTCTGATGAAGAGGCTTTTGTCCTTCCCTCAAGTGGTGACTTTGATCAGGAAGATGAAGATGATAAGTCTGATGGTCATGAGTCTTCAGCTGAGGAACCATCTTCTGTGGGTAATTCCTCTGGTTGCGGAGAGTCCATGGACTTGGATGCGGAATCTCCTACATTGGATTTGTCCTACCCACTGGAAGGTAGTTCTGGTGAGCATTATGTTTATTTAATATTCTGATCTCATCGCATATGCATCATCACATAGTGGCAATGGAGGATGGCGGCCCGTCCGCACCTTTATCAAACAAGTGTGGAAGTGCTAATAGCACATCAGATTCAGGTGCGCTTCTCATATTCTAGTATGCAACTTATTACATGTTATACATTGCATGCTCTTTAGACACTGCAGAGCCATCTAATTGTATCCAGGTTCAAAAGCAAGGGATGAAATCTCTCCATAAACTCAGTGTTAGGGAAGGGAAGCGACCTGTCAAAGTGTCAGAGAAAGCTAAGTAAGAACATCACATAGAACTTATCAGGACAGTATTGACAACTGTTGTAGGAATCTTGACAGTGGTAGGGGTGCAGCCAAGGTCAATCCAAACTTTTTACAAAGATAGAGGTATCTACTGAGCAGGGCTCCTTGTAAATGGAACATTGTATCTACTTATCTCCATTATTCTATACCTGACGTTATAGCACATGTCCACACCCACTTGCCACCTATGTCATGTATTTATCCTCATCTCCCTCTGTAAGACTGCTATGCATCCCAAGGTCCCTCTGTATCGCATTTCCAGGCTACATACAGTTTGGGTAACTAATGTGAACCTGATACAATTGCAGAGTATTTGCACTCATTACCAGTTGCACTCCTGGAGGCTCATGTAAACTGCCTTACTATTTCAAAATATAATTCATGTGATCTTTGTAAGAATGATTCAATATATAACTCTAAGCTGCCAATCAATGCCATATCGTTAAACCCACACATACATTTATTCTACTTGTATCAAAGTGGAGATTCCACTTCCATATATTTAGCTATACTTCAATATTGGAAGCAGAGCATTCATGCTATCTGTGATGTCAGTTAACATCAGGTCATGTATTTAATCATGTCATCCGTAAAGCGGAGGCTCCACAGGATATAATCTCAGCAACCTCATGTATGTATCATGTTGACTACATTGCTTGAAGTATGTCTTCTCCTTCTTATTTTGTATGTGGATAGTCTGATTAAGATGATATTCATCAACTGGCATTCTATACCAATGTATTGTACAAGCGGCCGCTCCATGTGTTACCACATCGTGTGATTTTCACTTTTATTTATCACGTGTACACCTATGAGTTGGTCATATGACTGACGACCTTTCTTTCTCACACGAGTCATATATATATGACTTGTACCTTTGACTCACGTACGACTCTTACCTACACAACTCATTCCTAGGACACTGTTGTGACTCAGTCCTAGGATTCTCTATTGTTCTCTCAAAGTCATGTGACTTCGTTTATTGTTCACTTGTTCGTTGATCGAACCTTACAGTACTGTTGATTCAGTCACATGACTCTTAGTTACCTTACTATATAAGCAGGCGTCTTTGGTCCCTATGACCTCAGACTTGACTTCTTGTATCTTACGGTACAACTGAATCTAGACTTGAATTGCTCACTCCTCCCCTCGCTTGCACTTCCCTTCTCACAGTATTCTCTATAAGCCCCAGTCGGCTATAAGAGGTTACTACTCGTCATCAGAAACTCTCTAAGTCCCCTTCGGACTTAGTACTCAGAACCAGACCCTTAGTGTCGCGTTGCACAGTATCGACTTAACCCACGTCGGGTGAATGTCCCTATCGTGACGTAACACCGTGCTATCTTTGATGTCAGTTAACATCAGGTCATGTATGTCATCTCATCCATATAGCAGACACTCTACAAGATATCTGATCTCAGCAACATCCACTTGGACCACTAATGTATCATCTTGTCAACATTGCTTGAGTCCTGCGATCTACTCTCATTTTGTAAGTTGATTGTCTGATTAAGATAATATATTGCCATCAACTGGCATTCTATACCAATCTATTGCCCAAGTGGCCGCTCCGTGCTATCTCTGATCTCACCTGACATCAGCTGGAGTATTAATGTAGCACCAAACTATCTCCATTGCATGAGCTAGCCATTTATTGCTTGAAGTGGAAGCAGCCAGCTCCAAACTATCTCCACTGGAAGCTCCACACCATCTCTATTGCAATAAGTCAACCATCTAAACTGATTTATTGATTAAGGTGATGAACAGCAGGCTACAGAGACGTGACTCACATAGCAAGAAGCATAGAGAGTTGAGCAGCAGCGGTTAGTCTTAAAGGTGTGTCTGAGAGAGCGAGTAAGAAACTGCTCTATCAGGGTGTACAAGCATACTACTTATACAAAACGAGTGTGGTCCGTGCACGCTATTGTGTCTAGGATGCGGGTGCAAAGGACAATAAAGGTTCCACAAACGGAACAAGAGAAAGTCCCAAAAGGGAACAAAAGTTTTTCTACAATAGAACAATAAGTATAGGTAAAATAATAAGTAGCCGGAGTACAATAAGACGTCCGGATTAGTCCAAGTCATTGTACTACGTACAAAAGAGTAAATAATAGACGGTCCAGATGTACAATCACAGATGTAATCTAATTGTCCGTAATCTAATCTAAGAGTCCATGCTCTAGTCTGATTCGAGTCGCTAAGTGTGCTCAGGTCACTTATCAACATAAGGGGCAGCTCTACACTATCTCCACTTCATGAGACGGCCTTCTATACTGGTTCATTGTAAAAGCAGCCACTCCGGCTATCTCCGGTCCCACCCAACGTTGAAGAATCTCAGATGTTGGCCGACGTCGGCTGAGTATCAATTACATAAGAATCTAGGCATTGGTTGGGGGGATCAATTACATAAGCCATGGCTGTCTATTATGTGTATCTATTGTGCTGACTGATGCACTGTCATAAACACTGACAAGAGCTGACACATTGTACCTAAGAATAGAACTTGTGCTGAGTACAACCAACTACAGCACGTTGTCACGACTCTGGGCGAGGGAACGGTTATGTGATCGAAACTGTCACGGGTCTGGTCACGGTAACGGTCAGGTGACTAAAGGTCACATGTTTTGTGTCATGTGTTTGTGCAACCGTCATGTGAGTGGAGCTATCACGTGATGTGTCAGATAAGCTTCGGACTTGTGACTCATGATGACATCATTGATGATGTCATCTTCATACTTACTCCGATCTCTGATGTCATTATGACATCGTACGTACAGCCTTATGCTATGACTCATAATGACATTGTATGACATCATAGCATTAAAGTTCATTTAGCTGAGTTCCAATAATCGGCGACTTGTATATATACCAACCTATTTCGATACTTGGACCTTAGGTTCAAGTTCTTCAATCTACTTGTCTCTTGCATCCTCTCAATCGATCCCCTTCAGCCTCAGCTTGCATATTGAGGTGTTCCCTCTTGTGAAGCTACAGACTAGCATTATGCTACTTGACATTGTGCACTTCGCCGTGTCACTCTGAACTCGATTAGTCACGTCACGTGACTATTGACACTTCGTTGTCAACCGAACGACCGGCCTTCTGACACCTATTGAACAAATGCTCAAGTCAAGCAAGCGACCCGACAAGGTCGTTACACACGTAAGAGTGTATGACTAAATGTTCTACTATGTTCTATAGTATTCTAGCCAATGAGAAGACGCACGTGTATGACCTATAAGTATGGTATTACTGTCCCACGGTCACGTGCTGTCACATGATATGAAATGTAAGTAAAACATGTGATGTATCACATGACCAAACACATGATGTATCATGTGACTATGATAAGATAAGAAAATAAAAGAGCGAAAATAGGAGTGTCCGTGACAGGTAGGATGAGAGTTCTTCCTTGCAAGCCATGAACCACAGGGCAAGGTTCATAATAGTGATTTCCTGGCCTGGCTTTTCATGGCTGCTGGCCTGAAAAGTGGAGGCCAGAGCCATGAACCAGGGCCTCCAATGGCTTAGGTTCCTCATGGCCTGCAAGCCATGGCTACTTATGTTGTCGGCCTGTGTGGCTTACAAGCCATGGCTCATATGTCAGGACAAGTAATAGTAGTAGAGAACTCAAATAAATTTGAACTGAGGTGAGATATTATGGGTGGCGCAAGTGTGTAACTGATCTCTGTGTCAACATAGAGCACCGTGAGGCATGGTTCACGTGCGAGCGCCTGAGCTTGCTGGAGGTCCATAAGCATGCTGCTGTCCATGCTGCCGAAGAAAGTGATGCCGTTGTGAAAGGTTTATGAGCTCAGCTCAACACAACCAAGGGACAACTTTGAGAGAACATGAGACACCATAACTACTCTATGTCTACCTCTGTATCATTACCATCAACCTCAACAACGACATCACCAACCTCGGAAGCACATTCCCAGGAGAAGTCATCGCCAGTATCTACAGTCTTGATTGTGGTATTGTCTTGGTTCATGGGCTGCTCATCCGTGTGGTTGAGTTCATGTTTTTCGTTGGCAATGTTGAGACCCGGAACATCCCTTTCCATAAGATCTTGTTGGATGAGGGACTTGAGGCACTGTAAAGCCTCAACGATGTTGGCATTGAGGTGGTTGCACTGCTTGCATATTGTGATTCCAGCTGACAAGAAGGCCCTTTCGCTGGACACAGATGAAGCCATAGCTGCCAGGTAGTCACGAGCAAGTGACTGCCATGTTGGATAGCAGTGTCCATACAACTAGGGTAATATCAAGTTATGAGATCAGAGTTGGGGAATAAAAATGCGAACGCACCCCCCACCAACGGACAATCCCGACATCATCTGGCACATCCTCCTGTGTATTGAGATACAGTCTCCATTCCTCCATGGAAAGATTGGCTGGGCTCACAACTGGTTGATGCTCTTCATCATCGGATGATGTCTCAGTATCAGTATCCTCAATGTTGCAGCGGCCAGTATTTTTGGGGGGTGAGGCTGCCTTGTGTACATGTGTGTGGCCTGGGGCTGTGGTCTTTTGTTCTTCTCACTGTAACACTCCATGAACTTGAAGATAAATCTATTAGTAGTGTGTAAAAAGAGCATGGCAAATGACTTATGCGTTTATGGACAACATCTTCAACCTCTGAAATGAGGTGTGCTGGCCAGTGCTTCGTAAAATGGCCCATCTTCTTCTTGGGGTTGAGGACTGCGGCAGCTCAGTACTTGAGTGATAAGGGAATAAATTCTTACCCATAGCCATGATATGGGCATCGGATGAAGCAGAGTGTTGGTAATATTCATTGAGTTTCTTCATTCCCGCATTGAGAGCTGGTGTGAGGCAAGAGTAATGGGGTTTGTTTGAGGCTTTCTCCCATGCCACGTGCATCCTCTCCAGTGCAGGAAGTGCATTTTGAAGGGTTGGTGTTGAGGAAGATGAGAATGCTTGCTGGGCATTGTTTGCATGCTGAATAAAGCTTAACATCAGTAGTGTTTAAGCATGTAGTAGTAGTGTATCTCATACCTGAAGAACATTGCAGAATAGACCCACGTGTTTCCATTCTTCGTCATCCAGAGAGAGTGCGCTTATCTTGTGCCGCTTTCAGTGTTACCTTCCTTGTGTCCAAGTTCATAAATAAACTCATCAATTGTTACGATCACTGTTATGACCTTGTCGGGTTGCTTGCTCAACTTGAGCGTTGATCTGTTGGCGTTGGAGATTGGCGTGGATCTGCTGTAACCGGCAGAGATCTCTGTGTCATGGGTTACCGGTTACTGGTGAAGTGATGGTAAGCACGTGACGTGCTGATCGAGTGTCAGGAATGACAAGCGCGAAGGGCAACTTGTCAAGTAGCGCAATGCTGATCTGTATCTTCCTACGAGGGCACACCTCTGTATAGGCAAGACAAGACTAAGAGGATGATTGTTCGAGAGGTGCAAAGGACAAGAGTGTATAAGAACTTGAACCTAAGGTCCAAGTATTGAGACGAGTCGGTATATATACAAGTCGCCAAGTATTGGAACTCAGCTAAATGAACTCTAATGCTACAACGTCATACAACATCATCGTGAGTCATAGCATAAGGCTGTACGTATGATGTCATAATGACACCAGTGATCGAAGTAAGTATAATAATGACATCACTAATGATGTCATCATGAGTCAAAGTCCGAAGCTTATCTGACACGTCACATGATAGCTCCACTCATATGACGGTTGCACAAACACATGATACGTGACCTTCAGTCACCTGATTGTTACCGTGACCAGACCCGTGACAATCACGGACGTCACCATTTCTTTTCTCACATTATATTCCATTATCACTTGCTTCCCCCATTCCTCTTCATACGGATGACATCATTGTTCTCTGACTTTCCAGCCTGTTCTATTCCTAGGATCCCTCTACTTGTATATGACACATTCCTAGGACCCGTATCCTAGTATGATGCAGCGCTGACATCATTACTGTACTATTATGATGTATTCCTAGGACCGCTCTCCTAGGCTCTCTTATGTATATAAGGTCACTCTTAGGATAGCTTGTATCTCCTTAGACTTGACCTTTTGGCCAATACAGCACGTCTCTTGTCTCTCAGATCCCCGTCTGCTCTTGCGAGCATCCGTCTTGCCTTTGTGCATCAGGACTATTACGTCTCTGATCCCCTTATCCTTTCCACTGTCCACACACCTTGCCAGCGTGTGTTGAGCCTTCTCATCACCTGACTAATCCCCTTATCTGGGATCACCCTGCTTGTGGCTGATACTTGAACTCGTGCACGTCGCAACTGAACGGTCCGCTGTAGCATTACATCAATTGCCTGTGCAACAGCATAACTAGTAAGAATATTACAAAAAAAATAATGGTATGTGTACTTACATCTCATCGCGACTTGGCATGAGTGAGCATTGTCACGTTTCGCTTCACTGTATGATATACACGTGTGAATTTTGACGTCAGTTTTCGGTTAGTCTTTCCACTGTCTTGTAGTGCTTAACATGGACTATCATTGGGACCATTTCCACTCATCCATTATCTCATCCCTCCCATGCACGACCATTGTATCATCACATGTTTTTGTACCTGCTTTCTGATGTTCCACGAGATTCTGATATGGGTACAACTATACTAGGGTTCAAACCTACTATAGGATTCAGGAGGTGCTTCAAAGCCTTCATCATTGTATATTTAAGCCTTGTCTCATAGGACCAAGATCACCATCTTGGTCTTCTTTAAATTGTCATCTCACTTTTTCTCTCTTCAACCGTCAGCCTTTCCCTTGAAGTCCAAAGTGCCTGACAAAGCCTTTGTTTAACTTGTTGCTCTTCATGTTGACAAGCTGGTCCACGTTAGGAAGAAGTATCGTCGCCTATTGCCGCCCTTCGCCTTGCCCAAGTCAGGCGCACGTTTGACAAACATTACAAGCATGATGAATGTCAAACTCCACCTTACCTTCATGTCGACTAGAAGCTGAAGTGGTTGAACCTTGCAACGGTATTGGATAGCCTTGAAGGATTCTTTCCGTTGAGCTGACGAGTGTGCCTACATCCTCTCGTATGAGAAAGGAATCAGAAATGAGATGGACATATGGTCACATACCTTAATGCAGATGGCATGGATGATACCAATCTCGTCATGATCTACAGCTCCTATATCTTTTGGGAGACTGCCATCATCCAGGCTGCCATCATGAAACTTCAACTTGCTATGTGTGTTTTTAGTGCTTGTGTGGCCAAGTTTATAATGTGTGCAAGACATCTGCATGAACAAGTGCAATGAAATGCCATAGCACAGATATATAAATGGGGTGTACCTAATGTGTCTGTGCTCAATGTTGAAAGACAAACCAGTCTTGAGAAGGTAACACTGTGCAAATTCTTGAAGCATAGCGTTGTTGTTCTTTGCATTGTTGCAGGTGATGTGCCTAACCTAGAGAATCAAATATTAGTTGGGCAAATCATAAGCTATCTGTACTTACCTTGGGTACAATCCAGAGATGGTTGCACACTTTGTAAAGTGCTTGCCCAAGACGCGCGCCATTGTGAGCCATGTTCATTTGAACAAAGCCAAGTAGTGCTTGCTCAATGGTCCACTCCCCAGGCGCCTGTTCTTCAATCCAATGACCGGTGTCAGCAAAATAAGCATTGTGTAATGACCTTGTCGGGTCACTTGCTCGACTTGAGTGTTTGTTTGGTTGACATCAGAAGGTCTGTTGGTTCAGTAGACAACAAAGTGTCTAAGTCACATGACATGACTAATCGGGTTCAGAATGACAAAGGTGAAGAGCACAATGTCAAGTAGCGCAATGCTAGTCTGTAGCTTCACAAGAGGGAGCACCTCAATATGCAAGCTAAGGCTGAAGGAATCGTTCGAGAGGATGCAAGAGTCAAGTAGATTGAAGAACTTGAACCTAAGGTCCAAGTATTGAAACAGTATGGTATTTATACAAGAGGGCGAGCATTGAAACTCAGCAAGATGAACTCTAAAGCTACAACATCATAATGATGTCATCATGAGTCATAGCTAAAGCTGTACATATGATGTCATAATGACATCAGAGATAGGAGTCTGGAGTCATTGATGACATCCCAATGACGTCACTCATCAATACATGTCCGAAGCTAATCTGACACATCACGTGATAGCTCCACTCACATGACCATTACACAAACACGTGATCACCAAATATGTGACCTTTAGTCACATGACCGTTCCCGTGCCCAGAGTCATGACATCACCCCCTTTTCAGGTGGAATGTCCACATGACCTAGTAGAGTCAGTCTGTGTCGGGGTAGAGATCCATGTTGACTTTGTTGTAGGACAAATCAATTTCTTCGTCTGATGGTACACAAATGTGCCTTTTGAGGAATCCATAAGGCCCACAGTCGTTGCATTGATGACACTGCTCGTATATGGGGCAGTCCAATTCAGAATGTTCGTTCTTTATGCCCGCTTCTCCAACAGGGTGTCCATTTGATATTCTTTGGACAGTGGTGGCTTTGATGGTCTTTGGAGTGGCACCAATAGCAAGTCTTCTTTGTACCGCCATTGTACTTCATGGGGAATTTCCCAATTCCTGACATCTTCTTTGATCACTTTGTGACTGGGATCCAGATAAGATTGGGATCTTCTTCCATGGTGGTTGGAGGGATAGGCTGATCAGTAACGGGAGCGATGGTTGGGTTTGGATTATCACAATGGCAAGTACGTCTGTTAAGTATTCCTCATGCCCACAAGTCATGGTGGTATTCTTTTGCATTATGACACTTGCTGCAATGTAGGACGCAGTAGTCCAGATAGTTGGGTGTGGCATGAATGGCGAAGGGATCAGGGGATGGAGAGATGTGGCATAATTTGAAATTGAAGATGTGCATGGCGGGACTCGACTTGGGGATGTATTTGGGGATTTCGATCATATGATTCGGAGTGTCAGGGATGGCAGACATTACACAAATGAAGGAAGTCAAAGATGAGGCAAGTGACAATGGTGGTAGAGAGGATGGAGATCCTAATTCTGGGATATTAGTGTCTCCAACAATGCCTTTTATATGACAGATGACTTCATATTCTTCTTCTCCATTGATAAGGTCAGGAGGTGGCTTATCGTAGTTGTGCCCATGGAATTCTGTTTCAACATAGGGCATCAGAAGATCCACATGGAACACCAGGTGTATTTGCCATTGCGCCGGTAGTTTCAATTTGTAATTGATGGGCGATAGGACCCTTGTGACTTTGAATGGTCCATGTCGTCGGGGCACTAATTTCGCTGTTGGATAGTGTGTCTTTATGTTCCATCCGTCGACCCATACTAGGTCATCTTCTTTGAATGTTTGTTCTTCTCATTTGTGTTTGTCCATTCAGCTCTGGGGTTGAAGCCAATGAGGAGTTCAAATGGAGAGTGTTTTGTGCTTTCATTTCGCCACAAGTTGTGGGCGAATTCTGCTATGGGGAGGAAGCCATTGAGATGTTCTGTTCAATTCCAATCTATTTGCAGAGACTGCGTGCAAATTTTCTAGTAAAGTGTGTATCGTGATCACTGATGATCTTCTGTGGGAATCTGAATTGGGGGAATACATGTGTCAAATAGATTTTGGCAACTCCTTCGGCATTGATGGATTCATTGCAGGGGATAAAGAGGGTCATTTTTGTGCAATCATGATTGGTGATGGTGAGAATCGAGTCGTATCCATCAGATATGGGGAGCTTGACAATGAAGTCCATAGCAATAGTTTCAAATGGCATGGCTTCAGGTTTTGGATAGATGGGGGATAGGGCTGCTTTGTGCATATGATTGATGACTTTGTTACACTGACAGTCGGCACATCCCTTGATGTAATCTAGAATATTCTTTTGCATGTTGGGCCACCAGTAATGTCGTCTGACCAGATCGACCATTTGTGAGATTCCAGGGTGGCCATATGCGGGTGCATCGTGGTGATTCTGTACTAGGGTTCTTCTTCCTTCTAAGTCATCAGTGACAACCCTTCTCCCATCTTTCCACCATATTCCTTCAAGTAGTTGTAGACCATGAGGATCGACCCAAGGGCATAAGATATTCTCATTTTGATTGATATCATTGTTGACGTGGATGGTTCATGCAAATATTCGTTCAGGTAGTACTATCACATTTCCGTTGTCACATGTGCCTTGGTCGTAATTGGGGCACCTAGATAAGGCATCGGCGCGGCCATTAGTCTTCCCAGGGATGTGGCGTAATTCAATGTTGAATTCCATGAGTCGTAATTTCGTTGTGCTTCTGTGGGTGTTTTGGACATATAGCCCACAGGATGTCGTTTGCCGTTTTTGTCACATTGCATTAAGACAGCGCCTATAGTAAAACCAGAGGCGTCAACTTCAAGTTCGAATTGAGATCAGGTTGTAGGATTATGGGTTCGGATATGACAATGGCTTTGAGGGTGTCGAATGTGAGTTGTTCTTTAGAGCCCCAATGCCAGGATATATCTTTTTGGGTGAGTTGGTTCCGTGGTTGTGCAATGTGGGAAAATCCATGGATGAATGATCGGTAAAAGTTGCAAAAGCCCAAAAAAGAGTGGACATCTTTGACCTTGGAAGGTGTAGGCCAGTCCTTGATGCCGCTGATTTTCATGGGATCTATGCGTGTCACCCCCTTTTCAAGGATTATCCCCAGATAATCTACAGAGGGAGCTTCGAAAATGCATTTCTTGAGTTCTAGGAAAAGATCGTGTTTTGCAAGATGGTCCAATACATCATGGAGGGCATCGCGATGGCCCTGGAGGGTAGAAGAGGTGGCAACCATGATATTGTCGAAGTAAACAATTATTTCTGTGCCGAGGGTTCGATGTTTCTCGACCAAGTCACAGAATATTTCATCCATATAGGCTTGGAAGGTTGCAGGGGAATTCATTAATCCGAAAAACATTACTCTGGGTTCCATAAGACCATATTTTGTTTTGAAGGCGGCTTTATATTTGTTGCCTTCATTAATCGGGATGTTGTTGTAGGCTCCTCTGACATCGACTTTACTGAAGATGAATGCTGCTGCACAGAGTTTGATGACTTCAACAATGAGCTTCATTGGATATTTGTACAAATTTGTGATTTTGTTCAAGCGAGGATAGTCCTGAATGGGTCAGAGAGCGCCATCCTTTTTCTTGATAAAGAAGAAGGGTCATACCTTGCCCCTGATACCCAAGGCTTGTCACTTGTCAGGTCACCACAATTTTGCTGGTCTGGGGCCATACCTGACTGTTGTACTTCCTCAAACCACCCCTGCCCATCCCCATTCCTACTCCTCCAATCACATACCTCCAATACCCTGAGGGGCTTCTCACTCATCAGGGCATCAGTTATTTATTTTCTAGCCTCGGAGATCATCGCATTTGAAGATCATCTGTGATGACACATACTCAAACAAATCTTGGTGTCTTGTCAGGCCCTGTCATTCCCACTCCTCAGATCACATAACCCTCCTTGCCTCTCATGTCAAGTCCTTGCAGTGACTCAGGTTGCACAATGTGTGCCAAGGTTCTATGACAAGTCAGTGTTA
Source organism: Lactarius trivialis (assembly GCA_003315845.1). NCBI lineage: Eukaryota > Fungi > Basidiomycota > Agaricomycetes > Russulales > Russulaceae > Lactarius > Lactarius trivialis. Next base: position 29,820 of record QFDV01001090.1, read on the forward strand.
CAAGGTTTGAGGGGATCAGATGAGGCCATGAGGCCAAACCATACAGAAGCTGAGAGTGGAAGGGATCTGGGATTCATGGAGCAAGTTATACCAAAGTACAAGCTAAGGTGGACTGGCTACAAACTACAGTCCTTATATACCTCGTCAGAGGAGTCATATGGAAGATAGTAGAAGGTGAAGGAACAACATGGAAGGTGATGGAACATGATGGTATTGATAAGTGACCTGAGTGCACTTAGCAACTCTACGGACAAGATCATGGACTCTAGTAGATTAGATTACGGGACATTAGATTATATCATAGATCAATTATCTGGACCCTCTTACTTACTCATTTGTACATAGTACAATGACATGGACTAATCTGGATGTCTTATTGCCGGTTACTTATTCTTTTACCTATTCTTATTGTTCTATTGTAAGAACACCTTTTGTTCCCTTTTGGGACTTTCTCTTGTTCCGTATATGGAACCCTTATTGTCCTTAGCACCTGCGTCCTAGACACAATAGTGTGCACGGTCTACACTCTTTTAGTATAAGTAGTATGCTTGTACACCCTGTAGAGCCAGTTCTCTTACTCACTCTCCAGACATTGCCTACTCTGCTTGTTTACTCACTGCTCTTGCTATGTGAGTCACAGTTTCACCATAGCCTGCTGTTCATCAGATAGAACATTACAGGACAACACAGAACGGCACAGAAAAGGGGTGTGAGTGAGGAATCAGAGAAAAGAAAAGTAAGTGTCCAAATCTTAGCCGCAGTTTATTATCATGACACCTCCTCCTTTTGTGCATAATGCAAACCCTAGTTCCAGCATCCCCTCATTTACAACTAACTGTGTTTCTCTTCTGACCTGCCTGTCATTCTCACTCCTTGCCCCCATTATACTGCCTCCAACCACCCTCCACCCCTCTGCATATTGTGAACCCCACTGGCAGTTCCAGCATCCCCTCATTTACAAATCTCTTCTGAAGGACACTCTGTCATCCCCACTCCTCCAATTGCATACCTCTGAAGAACAGCAGGGTATGAATGGTGTGACTCACATAAGTGAAAAGGGTGTCTGTTAGGCAATCATCTGGAAGAGCAAGTAAGAGACCGTAGTATTCACAGAATACTACTACTAACCTGGAAGAGCAAGTAAGAGACTGCTCTTACAGGGTGTGCAAGTGCTACTACTTATACAAAATGAGTGTGGTCCGTGCACGCTATTGTGTCTAAGACACAGGTGCAAAGGACAATAAGGGTTCCACATGCGGAACAAGAAAAAGTCCCAAAAGGGAACAAAAGATGTTCTACAATAGAACAATAAGTATAGGTAAAATAATAAGTAACCGGAGTACAATAAGACATCCAGATTAGTCCAAGTTTATTGTACTACATACAATTGTGTAAATACAAGGGTCCAGATGTACAATCTAAGATGTAATCTATTGTCCTGTAATCTAATCTACTGTGTCCATGCACAAGTCCGATGTAGAGTCGCTAAGTGTGCTCAGGTCACTTATCAACAACCTCCTCACCCCATCCCAACTGCCCTCTGTCTCTGCATCTTTGACACATAGTGTGAACCCTGGCTCCATCATGCCCTCCTTTAAGACACTCTTCTCCAAAGGTCAACCCTGTCATTCCAACTCAGACCCTGAGCATGCTGCACCTGCATGCGGCCTTAGTAAATTGAGGAAACCATTCCTGTAATTATTAAGAACATCTCTGTGAATTTATGTGTGGTGTGAACATCTGCACGACCCTGTCATTCCAGGTATCTATGGGGCCTAAATTAGCTCACTATTTAGATTCTTTAGCATGCTCCACTTGAGTGCAGCCTTATAAACTCACAACTGATGCCTCTATAAACATGGAAAGTATTCCAGTAACCTTTTGTGCTGTGCAGAGGCCCACATAAAACCAAAACATTTTCAGTAGCATCCTGATGCACTCTACTTGTGGCCTTATACTTGCTGTAAATTGGCACACTCAACCTGGCCAACCCAAACTGGGGTGCACCTCAAGAACACTCCAGAAAGACAAGACCCCCACCATGTTCACTTGTGGTGGCATTTGAGACCTCAGTGGACTAAGTGAATGTTTCATATGTTCCCCTATTACTTTACTATCATCTTTATATTTCATTTTGGCTTTTATTCTTAGCAAGTGCGTCAAATCCAATGCACCGACATTCAGGGGCTCACAAACCAGCCCTGACCCCTTTTACCAGCTCTCTCTCTATTTGAGTCTCATTCCATTCACGTTCATATTCCAATAGCTCCAAATATCTCTTTACTTCTTATTTTCATATCATGGCAGCTGCACTTTATGTATGCATGCATGTAATTACTGATTGTAAGATTGCAGAGATCATAGATTGTAACGTAGTTAGATTAAGTGCATGCATTGGCGGTGTCTGTACACAACAGATAGTGCCTCTCATTGTCTGTAGGCAATGGCAGTAACTGAGGGACTAAACTATGAAGCCAGAGCCATTAAATACTACTAGCTAGGTTATGAACTGAGACAATGTCCACAGACAACCACATGGGTTTGCACATGTACACCAGTGCCTAGTAATGAACTGGTAAGTAACGAGATGATCAGAACTAAAGGTAATGCGATAATCAGTATCATAGATCAAGATAATCAGAAACAGTAGGTAACGAGATGATCATCCTACTCCAACACTGATGCCTGCTTCTATTGCATAATGGCCTTGATAATGACAATTTCTGACTACTACTGTACAAAGAAGCTGGAGAATGTACAGCAAGTGAAGACATAGTGCTACTTAAGTATGGCCCTTGCTCATGCTGAGTGCTAAACATTGAATGTCAACTCTTCAACTCCACATGACTCTGAGAGTCACATTTGCTGCTCCAGAGTCATACCCAACTCTTGTGCTGCACCCCTTCTCCAGTTCCAGCATACCCTCCATTATAACTCACATCTCTCTCACTCCTCATGGATGCCCCTGTCATCCTCACTCCTCCAATCACAGGCCGCCTTGTCCTCAATACCCTGGGACTTCTCACTTGTCAGGTTGCTGGTTATTTTTTTTAGTGTCCATGCTAGTCTTGGAGATCATCTTTAACAACACATACTCGAACAAATATTTGTGTATTGTTGGTCAGGGCATGTTTGCCCATTGGAAGATCAACCAGATGGAATGTAAGATATGTTCATATCTGGAGTGGCAGTTGAACATCGGCCCTTCAACTCTGCGTGACTTTGAGAATCACATTCACCACAATTTCACTGGTCCAGGACCATACAGTGTACTAGCAGAATTGGAGGGAAATCAATCATAGTAGAGTTTTCCCACTTCATTTCTCATGGAGAGAAATCCCCATTTGAGTCAGGCCCAACAAAGGACACTCAAAATCATCATTGACATCACTGCCTCAGTCACCCCCTCCCTCTATCTCTAAACTTCAGAGCAGTCTTGGGTTTAGTGTGTCGGCGGCTGTGTTAGCCAAACTGAGCTGTAGCCAAGCCGCCCATAGCCGGTCAGTGGCTTGGCTTACCGAGTCGAGTCGGTTCAATTGGCTCGTTGAGCTGGTCTGAGCCTAGCCAGCCAATCAGCCGGCTATACGCAGTTTGAGCACAGCTGCGGCTTGAGCCGGCTAAGTCTTTATGTTGCTTCGTCACACAGATCAAGTTCACTCAAGTGAATACAGAAAGATATGCATTTGCATGTGATACACCAGACAGAGTCAATCAAACTACAAACAATGCTGAGTGGTATACAAATTGTACACCAGATAACTCATGAACCGGGCCCAGGCCACCCAGCGTCCTTGAACGTTCTTGGGGGAATGTGTGTGAGAAATGCGTGAGGCAACTGAGGACATTACATCAGGAAGTCCCCGAATTTGTTTCGGGTTTTTCCATGGTTTTCCAGGTTCCTGGGTTTCTCGAAACCGGGAAACCGGGAAACTGGCCAAAATATAATATTTAAAAAAAAAATAAGATGCCTGATTACCATATTGGGCACGTTGTGTGCCACTTCTACACTTCTTCTATAGTAATAATCAATCACACTGCATCCTTCTCCCGTGGGAGGAAGAACACCAAGCCGCTGAGATATGTCTTCTAATATAAGTCTGCGTCCAGTTCGGCCCAATGTGCCAAAGGAGACTCAGATGCTCTTATCAAGAATGAGACAATACTTGTACTCATGCTTCAGCTCGATCTATTCATGAAAGTATGGGAGTCAGAATGTAACGTACTGTCTCTGAGCACGCAGAGCTCACAGCTTTTGGTAAATCAACCATGACTCCGTCCTTCTCGAAGATGCCCTCAGTGACAATGAATCACCTCGTAAGATGTCCACAGCGCATGCGGCATTCCTTATCGATGCTCGGGAGAACGTCTTCTCGAGACTTTGAGGCTCTAGTTGGGGAACGAGATAGGCTATTTGAGCAGACCACTGGACGTGATCAGAACATGGTTTACAACCAATCGTGAGTCGCGCACTGTATTCGGATACATCTTAAGAAGGTTTTTGTATGCTTCTTTTATCTTTTCGAGGTCTCCGGAGTCTTCAACAAGTTGTATGACCTTGTTCCATTCATGGGGGTGTTCGTGCAAACTAGCTTGAAGTGCATCCCATTCAGAAACCGGCTCTTCCGGGACAGTGACGAGTGTGGGCTGCGGCTCCGCCTTCGTGAGGACTAGGGTGGGCTGAGGCTCCAGTTGCGGAGCAAAAGATGCAGATTGAGGTGTGGGTGGCGTGGCAGATTGTTGGGCTCGAAGCTCTTGTAACACTTGCAAGATATCAGCGGTTGACTGAACAGCTTCACTACTCAGCAACTCCGGCTTTGGGCTCAGGTGCATGTTAGCAGAAATGGGAGTGGAGAGGTCATGAGGGACGGCTCCGAGACCAATGGAGAGTTGATGGGACTGCTGTGCTGAGGCCAAGCTGCCGTCCATGGTACAATGACTACACCAATGCCTGAGCGGAACAAGTTCAAGTTACCTCTGTAGGAAGGCATGTGACTCGTAAGAACGAGTTTGCGTTGGCGTCATTGTTGTAACTTGAGGGCTAAACACTTGGTCAGAAATACATCAAACAAAATTAGAATTCACGTCGCATAGGTGTAAACGTGCTGCATCTATAGGAGCAGACACAGTTAAGAGCTAAAATAGGGAGAAAAGAAGTACTGATTCAACTGCACAAATGCTAGTAATGGTCTGTTAAAAACTTGTGAGCATGATGATCAACAAATGTGTTGACAAAGAATGACTTGTATCTATCCAAAGAATTGTGGTACTGGATATCTGGTGGCACTGGCTCGATACCGAAGATGGGAAGGAGGTGGGCAGCGCAAGCGATAGTCCTCACATCTATGACCTGGGATGTTGGTATCCGAGTCCCGTGATGCTTCTCCAGAGAAACGATCCACATGCCAGTGTCCAGATCGGGTTCGTCGTCATCGCGGACAAGCCAGTTGACAAGTGCGCAAGTGTGGTCAACTCTCTTGTAATGAAACGAGAAAAAAAGACAGACACGTGCAATAACCATGCCCTCCATGCCGGGAAGAGTATCATCCAAGACAACATATACAGTGTCGTGCCAAGGATGGTCATACCAAGATGGCGTTGAGCGAATCCGTTCTTGACGCATCCCTCTGACACCGCAAAGATCACTAGGTGCAAAGAACGTCGCGAGCGCTGAGTGGTGAACGTGTACACAACCATGAAACTGTGGCAGCTCAGAAAGAGTGTTGGGGGCACTGATACAGTCCAGGTTGTCGAAGAGCAAAGGGAAGACTGGGTTGTTGGACATGCATGCCAAGATCTTGTAAACCAGGTGGATAGCCATTTTCTGTTAGTAAATACATGAGATCAAACGGAAACATAAATGTAATCGTCAACGCTTGCACCTGTTGTTGCCGACAACACTACAATCAAGAGGGTTTCCTCTTTGCAGACACCGTCCACAGGCGCTCCATCCTCATCTGCCTCAAGAAATGCGTGTTCTGGCTCAAGCGGCACCAGATAGATCTTCCTGGGGGTCTTCTCCATATGTGATGCTTGCCATGTATGAGGCCGTTGTACCTTTCAGCATTCCTAGTGAGGCAAAAAGGTGGTGGAGTGCTGCCATCTTATCTAACCGAAGCAATGTCCGCAGAATCTGGGAAAGCACTTTATAGCGGCTTGACCGGCACCAGGGCTCCTTGACGGCTTTGATGTGCTTTGATTCAGTAATAGAAGAACAAAGACCGTTTGGAGAGCCGAACAGCTGAATGGAAAGGAAATAGTGGGAGAGAGCATGCTGGCGGGGTAAAGAAATCGATGTGCGGACACCAGTTGTAATAAAGATGTTGCGCAGCTCATGAAACTGTGAAACACATTCTCAAAATCGCTCAAGCGCTGCGGCAGATATTGCATTCCGACGCACAAGATAACAAGCATCCATGAATCTTGAAATACAACGGACCATCATGGATGGGAGATATCCAGCAATGGCTCCTAGATACACCTGGATACAATGCTTGTAATTGGTCCATAAAATCAAAGCTGCGGCAGTCACCTTCATGAGCGCCTTAGAATCGTCGCCTGTCCATTGATTGAAGTCGCGCCCGTTGGGAAACCACCGAAGACCAGGAAATGATGGAACAACAGAGATCCTAAGGATAAACTATAAGAAAGTACATACTCAGGCAGCAGACAAACTTACTGTCAGTCAATATCACTGATTATTTTGAGAGAGTGGCCCTTGCTGTGGATATGACGAAGGTAATCCCCAACCCAAGTGACAAGGTGATCCTTGAAGGCGCCTTTGATGAGTTGGTGCAAGAGGTCGGGGGAGAGCAGCTCGTGGATGTCAGCACACAGAAAGTTGTGGGTGAATGGCTAACACAGAGCATCAGCCTTAGAAACAGTTATGCACATCATCACATACCACAAGGTCTTCATAAATGCCAAAATTATCCCAAAGTATCCTAGAATCAAAGTTTTTCATCAGATAGTCCGTCTTCTCGTGCGTCCGCTGGTGTCCTGTCCCACTGTCCAGGTTGTCAGGCGTCGTGTCGCACCTTTGAAAAGGTTTATAGTTAGTGTTGAACCGGATAGATAAAGTCAGTCGAGAACACACTTTGCACACCAGTTTGAGACAATTGCCGCTAGCCAAACTTGCTCTGGGTAATCTGCAATGTACGGCCCCAAACTGAATAATGCACGGCGAAACTGCCCATCCGGGCACTTCACAACTGTTGGAGTTGTCATGTAGCATCTCAGTGGTTCGAAGATGACTTCGAGACAGTTGTGGTACAGCTGGCGGCAAAAGCGCTTGAATTCTGTGCGCTTTCGCTGGGACTTTGAGGCTAGTCACATGGCATGAGATCAACGTGAACAGTATCAAATGTGGCTTACCCTTTGGTATGGGTAAGAAGGCAACTGGCAGTACCCCGTTACCATGCGCTCGTTGTGCCGTATTTGTGAGGTTGCCGATTGAAACATAGACCAGATGGTACTCTTGATGACCTGTTGCAACTGAAACTGTCGTCTTGTCGCTTCCCGTAACAATGGGGACAAACATTGCCCCGTGGTTGTTGCGGTCTTGTGAGAGCTTGTCCTAGAACAACAGAGTGAGAAGGGGCACCAAATAAGACATGAAATGGACATACTGCTTGCTTGAATGCCCAATGCCCGGACATGAGATTTGACCATACACGTTTGCCTTTGCCGTTGAACTCTTGGTATGGAGCATAATTGAATTGGTCCTTGAAGTCCGATGTTGCGAGCTGTTCTCGAGCGACGGCCAAGACATTGCGAGTGTTCAACTCATACCTCTGCTCCATCCAACTTGGAGGTGTTGAAAGCTTTGGTCCAGAGTAACTGAAGCTGTAAGTCTTGAAAGGGAGTGCACCTGTTTGGATGGCATCAATTGTCCCGTACATTTCCTTCACACTCCTCCATGGGACACCATCAAGAGAGCCATGCTTGATTGATGTTGCTAACCACAAGTTGAGGCCTTCAGCAATGGTGGCAGCTGATGACTGAAGTGTCATGTAGTGGTAGTATGACCAGTCGAATGCAAGGCGGTCCTCGAAAGGTGACCAGCTATGATCGTCTTCACTCAGTGTCGGAAGCGCCATTGGATCCTGGAGAAATTCGTTGTCTTCATGGCATGGCCAGGCTGTAGTCGTTTCAGAATCACAAAAGGGTCGAGAGAAATACAGGAATACCATTCAATGTTGGGTGACAAACTCAAGTATGCGACAACAAATCCTTGGGGGGTGTGATATCTGGATGCTTGGAAGTCTTGTGTCGAGCAAGCCCAGGGAGCGTTGAGAAGGTTTTCATGCAGAGGGCACACAAAAACGAACAGGGAAGGTCACGTATCTGCACCATAACAGTCAAATTGTGGAACTTGTGATCGCCGTTTCAACCCTACTGACGTGGCGGTAGACGCTGCATTGGTACTCTCACACTTCCACTTCCACTTCCAATGCCCACAGCCTCTACCAGAAAGGTAAACCGTCAGACCGTGACTGTGGATCTGTCAGCGCCCAAAAAAAAGATCACAAGAGCGAGCCGGAAGAAGGATGAGAAGAACAACAACGCACCTTCAGACTTGGTGGAGGGCGTAATCCCTCCCGTGGTGCCTGCAACGATACCTACCACTCCAAAGAAGCGAGTTCGAAAGCCAAAGCTGGTTGCAGCACAGGCAGGTGATGCACCGTCCACAGAAGCAGCCAATGCTACTGGTCCTGGTGCTGTCAGCCAACCTGCAAGCGACACAATCAATGGCTCAGAGGTCAAGTCAAAGGCACCAGTGCCTATCCAGGACCCATTGCCATCTCGAGACAGCAGGAACACTCAGCCTGGTCTGCAGAGTGGCATCCAGCCAACCCCTTGTCGATCTTCACAAAAAGTTCAAGCCAAGCGCACACGCAAGCGACTGGAGCTTGAGGCAAGACTTGAAGCAGCCGAGGAAGCAAAACAGATGCTTGCCCAGATGGAGCTCGAAGACGAACGGATTGAGGAAGCTATTGAGGTGGAAGGTCAGCGGCGGCTCATTCAACCCAATACGAAAGGCGATACCAGTGTGGTGAGCGACCAGGAAGTGATTGAAGGGCTGGATGAGGTGATTGATGACGAGGAAGAGGATTCTGAGCCCGACAAAGTTGAGGTGAGCTAAATCCGAGGACGATCTAGTAACCACTTACAACTTATCAGGTTAAACAAAAGAGCAAGGCATCTTTGAGGACCGAATTGCGCAAGGAGATCAAGGACAAGGTGGACGCACTACGTGGAGCAGGGAGGGGGAAGAAAGCGAAGACAGCAGCAAGTGGAGGTGAAGGGGCGAAGAAGTAAGTCCGATCACACGCGTTACACACGCGCTCAACATCGATATGAACTTACGTTGGTTTGTCATCCTCGTTAACAGATTCTCACAGGCCGACCTTCTTCCCAAGAAATACAACAAGGCTGGTACAGACGCAAAAACTACAATGGGCTATTTTGACGATGCACCCACCATCGGTGGTCTGGATGACGAACATGCTATGGCTGAACGTTCGGTGTCGTTTGGACCAATCTCTCAGGCTCAAGCTGAAATGCCTGCTTTCCCACCTGGCCTACAGTGTGATTACAGCCAAAGGAACAAGGTTTGTTCTTTTCACTACTACTACTATGTTGACGTTGTCAATATGCTGACACCCGTGTGAACAGCTGGTTGCCTTCCACACAACTACTGAAGATGTTGAGGACTCATACGGCATCAGAGTCACGCAAACATTTGTAAGTTTACCTTGTCTGTCATACATTGTCACTTAAGACAAACACCACACCCTAGGCTCACTCTCGGGGAAACATTGCCGATGCAAATGTCGACACTTTGAACAAGGCACTCAAAAGACCTGCACCGAAGATCAGAGCGGCGACGCAATACCAATGCGAAGACCTGCATGTCAGGGCGGCTACCTGCATCGATGTCCCCAGTCCTCAATACTTTGTTGCTCATCGCACCTGGTCCAAAGTTTTTCTTCCAACTCTCATGTACCTTTTCTTCACTTCGGAGCAACCATTTCAAGATTTCACAAACCACTCCCCCGCCTTCGTTGCAATCGTTCAAGAAGCCTTCAATGCTACTCACCCGAATGTCTCATTTGCAGTAGTCACCCGTGACACTATTGTAACAACAGTATGTTCTACTTAACAACCTTGCGTACCTTGGACTGACTTGATTGCCTCCGCCCCATCAGGCATTTGAACGACTCAAATGCAAATGCTCATTGATAGCATCCAAAGTTTTGAGGCTCGTCAAGAAGCATTTCAAAGATGATCAATTTATCGATCAGACGCAAGTCAAGACGCACACGTGGTGGGTGCTTCGCCCCGATGGCCCTGCTTACCAGGCGCACCCAACGCCAATCAACTGCCCTTTCGATCTGGGAAGTCCTCATTATGTTGTGAGTGAACAGTGCCTTTGATCCATACTGTTGACAAATACTTTTGTAGTATCCACGAGGAAAATACCAATCGGCATTTATTGTTCCCATCGTAAAGAAGTTCCTTTCTTCTGCTGACAAATCTGCCATCTTGCCAAAACTCGGTGCAGAGAACCCACCACTTGGGCTATATATCTTAGTTCTTACTGCTGTGAGCCCTATCTTTCTCCGAGTCCGAGTTGAAACTAATACTTATTTGTAGGTTGAGCATGCATTCAAGTCTTTCATCAAGGGTACCTTCAAGGAGCCCCCACAGTTCTCAAACGAGAATATCTGGTGATCTCTGGAAGACTTCCGCATAAGCCTTCTCCACCTCAACATCGAGCACTGGGACCGTATGTTGGGCGCGCTTGGACTCCAGGTCGAGACTGCCCGTGAGCATTGTGTCAATGGACTTGACAGTGATGATTTATCCAAACTATCTACTTATCATGGGGTGTTGACGGGCTTCTCAAGCCCTGTAAAAGGTCATCGCCAGCATCTTTAGTGTGTTACAGCAGGCGCGCGGTTGTTTACATTGTTTTTTTTGGCTTGAACACATTTTTACGTGATGTCCCAGAAAGTGGTTTTTGGTTTTGGACCGTTTTAGTCCATTTTAGGGGTTATTGCTAGCATTTTTTGGAGATGTTTCCATAAAAATGAGGATATGTTTTCAGGTTTAAGCAATTTCATCGGTTTTAAGCGGTTTTAGGCGGGTTTTTGTGCCAAAAACCATCGAAAACAAATTTTGACTAATACTGATGTATCTGATGAGCGAAGGCTAAGCAGCTGTAGTTAGCACTAATGTTGTGCAATCCATTCATGGTGAGGTGTAGTTACACCCAATCACTCAAATTTACTCCTGTTGGATATATCAATCTGTCTTCATGATTGTGAAACCAACTTCTTGTACTCAAGACTGGATAGCTCAGTGGTTAAGAGCACCCAGTATACATCCGGGAGGTCCTGGGTTCAATCCCCAGTCTGGTCATTTTCTCGTGTGTGGACCCACCATTTCCCCTTTGGGCTGTTGTCCCCAAATGGACAGTTTCCCCATTTGGGCCCGTCCCCATTGGGCAGGCTGAGGTCCCACGATCTAAAACAAAAAGTCGATTGACTTTTCATTGACTGAGGTCCTATTTTTTCAACTTCAAAAAGTCAGTGAAAAGTCACCCTATAGTCAATAGTCAATCAAAAGTCAACAAAAGTCATGTGGAAGTCAATCAAAATTTTATTGACTAACAGCTGACTCTCCTTGACTTGATGCTGACTACAAAGTCATGAATTGGTCAATCAAAAGTCAGCCTGGAAGTCAGTCCAAAGTCAAGGAAAGTCAAGCCAAAGTCAACTAAAAGTCAGTCTTGAAGTCAGTCCAAAGTCAAGGAAAGTCAATCCAAAGTCAATCCAAAGTCAGGCTAAAGTCATAAAAAAGTCAGTCCCAAGTCAAGTATAAGTCCATCTGAAGTCAAGTTAAAGTCCGCCCAAAGTCAGTCCAAAGTCAACTAAAACTCAATCAAAAGTCACTCAAAAGTGATTCAAAAGTTACTCAAAAAAGTCACTCAAAAGTCAACTAAAAGTCAGTCACATCAGATCACAGTCACACCAAATTTGTGTCACATTCATTGATATTATTGAAAATTAAATAATACATTTATAATTAATAACAGTGCGCTGCCGCGCCTTTCACTGCCACCGCTGCCACCCACAACTGCCCACCGCCACCGCCCACCACCGCCGCCCACCACCACCACTCACCACTGCTGCCCACCACCACTTTGTCATCGCATAGCTGCCATCGTCACGCATGTTTGTGTTGTTGTCTTTGTTGTCACGCACGTTTGCATTGTCATTGTCACACGCATTCGTTGTTGTCGCATGTCATTGTTGCTTGCACATTGTTGGTGTTGCACGCGCGTGTGTTTGTGTCAATGTCATTGTTGTCACCCACATCCACATTGTTGTCATCGTCATCGCACGTCTTTGTGTTGTCTTGGTGTCTTGGTGTTGTCGTTGCGCATGTGGGTTCGTGTTGTCGTCATCGTGTGTTGTCGTTGTACATTGTTGTTGTCTCATGTGCGCGTGTTCGTGTCATTGTCGCATGCGTTCATTGTCATTGCGTGTCATCATCGTGTGTGTTCACGTTGTTGTCGTCATGCAGTGGCGACATGTCTGGGCAAGTGCGAGCCACCTTGCCATTGACTGGCTCGCATTGCATGCGGCCATACAAGGGTGGCGTGGTTGCAGTGCTTAGGAAGACGTCAGTAATGCGGAAGAGTGGAAAAGGAGGGAACATACCATGAGGGCTTGAGGGTGCAGGGGGTTCGTGTGGCGCAGGGGGTTTGAGAGCGCAGGGTGTTGGTGTTACGCAGTGAGTGGGCTTGAGGGTGTGGGGTGTTAGCGTTGCACAGAGGGCTTGAGGGTGCACATGGTGCTCCATCTTGGATGCACCAGACTGGGGAGGGCGAGGGTACACTGGTGGTGAGAAAAAAAAAAAAAAACTCATCTTAATGAGCTAGGCCAAAGCCTAGCTTGTCATTGTCAACACATTTGTTGTCATCGAGGCCACGATAATGCGGCTGGTGACTCACTAGGTACGAGAGTGAGAAATATGGAAAAAAGAAAGAAGAAAGAAAAAAGAAAAAATGTACTGATGTCGATATGCCAAATGAAGCACAGGTGGCCATTGTCGCAGCCATGGTGACTTGCATGCCCACAAAAGTGGGGATGTTGTCATGGTTGTGGTCGTTGTGTCGTTGATTGGCTTCATTGGTTGGCTGAGTGGGATGCGGGTGCACTGAAAAGGAAATGTTCGAACTCAAACAATTGCATGTGGCTACGTGGCAGGTTCTCATGACACAAATTAAGTCTCTGCTTGGGCTCATCCCGGACACATTTTTTTCTCTAAGTCAAATTTGGTAGTACTGACCTCTGCAAGACTAAACATTTTCTCTAGCTTCAACAAGTCATCATAATCACTTCAAAATTTATATGGTGGTAGGTAGATGTATATAGAATAAAATAAAATAAAAGATTTTTCCGTCCTTTTGTTCTGAATTTAATAAGCACAGATGAATCAGCATATTCTTGTGCCCTCTAGTGTTATGCACAGGTGTGCGCCCTTAGTAACTTTTATGAAACATATTTTAAACCAGGGCAGACAGTATATGAAACTCCTAGATGTGCAGGGGTGTGCACAGTTATTTACACCTCCAATTACCACAGAGCTAGAATATCATACTACTTGTGTCACTTAGTGTGCTGCATCAGCATGCAGCCTTTAAAACTCATTTGTACGTAGTACAATGACTTGGACTAATCTGGATGTCTTATTGTACTCCAGTTACTTATTATTTACCTATACTTATTGTTCTATTGTTAGAACATCTTTTGTTCCTGATTGGGACTTTCTCTTGTTCCATATGTGGAACCCTTATTGTCCTTAGCACCTGCGTCCTAGACACAATAGTGTGCACAGTGATGAACAGCAGGGTACGGATGGTGTAACTCACATGACAATAGAGGTGAGTTGTGAACGCAAGAGGTTGTCTTGTAAAGGCATGTCTGGAAGAGTGAGTAAGAGACTAAGTATTCATCACAGAGAATACCACAACTAACCTGGAAGAGCGAGTAAGAGACTGCTCTAACAAGATGTACAAGCACACTACTTATACAAAAGGAGGGTGGTCTGTGCACCTGTTATATCTAGGATGTGGGTACGAGAGTACAATAGAGGTTCCATATAAGGAACAATAGAAAGTCCCATTTGGGAACAAAAGGTGTTCTTACAATAGAACAATAAAGATAGGTAAAAGAATAAGTAACCAGAGTACAATAAGACATCCGGATTAGTCCATGTCATTGTACTACGTACAAATGACTAAATGATAGGGTCCAGATAATGATCTATGATCTAATCTAATCTACTAGAGTCCATGCTCTTTGTCCATAGAGTCACTAAGTGCGCTCAGGTCACTCACTTATCAACACACGGACCACACTCTTTTTGTATTAGTAGACTTGTACACCCTGGTAGAGCCAGTTTCTTACTCGCTCTCCCAGGTCAGTTATTACTATCTCTGTGTAATACTAGTTTCTTACTTGCTCTCCCAGACATGCCTTACTAAGACAACTTGCTGTTTTGCTTTACTCACCTCTTTCACATGTGAGTTACACTATCCGTACCCTGCTGTTCATCACCCTGAGCATCTCACCACTATGAAACAGCACTGGGATAGACTTAACTTGTTGGATGATGAAGACCTCTCCATTCCTGAGTGTCAGTTCGATGTCCTCATCTCCACATCTCTCCCCTGCTCCTGGGATCCCTTCATGGACCAGTACATTGGCGGTGGCAAGCATGAAGCAGCCTAAGATCTGAAGAAGTGTAACAGTGTTCAGCAATACATCAGTATCATCCAAGAGGAGTACTTACGTTGCATCGCTCATGCCCAGAAAGCCAAAAGTGTCAATCAGGCCACCACTGGTGGCAAGCACAGCCTCGCTGCACAGATGGGACAATCCCAGCCCACTCTGTGGAATGTTAACCGCCGCGCTGCAGGCACTGCCAGCATATCAACCACAAGTCAGCAGACTGCCTGTACAAGAACAATGTCAAATGTGAAACATGCGGCAGATTAGGACACCTCACCATCCAATGCTGAAGATCCAACCTCGGGCAATGCTTGTTGGATATATCAATCTGTCTTCATGATTGTGAAACCAACTCCTTGTACTCAAGACTGGATAGCTCAGTGGTTAAGAGCACCCAGTATACATCCGGGAGGTCCTGGGTTCAATCCCCAGTCTGGTCATTTTCTCGTGTGTGGACCACCATTTCCCCTTTGGGCTGTTGTCCCCAAATGGACAGTTTCCCCATTTGGGCCCATCCCCATTGGGCAGGCTGAGGTCCCACGATCAATAACAGATGTTCGAACCAATATCCCAATATCCAAGCATGTCAGATTGAATATTGAGGAACTGACACTGTAGCACATCACATATGTGCACTCAATCTGCTGAGATGTTCGCAGTGGTGTACAAGTATTTTACAAGTTATAATGGTGTATTGTTGCATTTTAGTGGACCGGACGCTGTTATTTGCAGCTTAAGTGTTCATATTTAGTGTCTGTACAAGTCTCCAAGTCCGCACTTTCCCTATTAGGCAGTTGTAGCTTAGTCAGGTTGATATATCCCTGCAGAGGACGGAAAAATAGCTCTTAGTCTTTTATTCCTCCTCTGCAGGTGAGTAGTCTTTTACTTTACTCAATACAGTCTTTTATTCCTCCTCTGCAGTCCCCTTGTGTCCTCTGTGACTCAAGGGCCCTCTCTAGGTCGCATTTTAACAGATGCTCCGCTAGGATATGTACTAAGTGTTCAAGATACTTCAAACAGTGCCTAATTATATGAGAACAAGCAGGATGATCGACAACCATCATTTAGAATGTGAAATTATGCCATATTAGTGACAAGCATCCAATTACACTGGCATGGCAATGTGCATGCATCTCAAAGTATTGATTCAAGTTGGGTGCTTCAGACTATCCAAAGGGTTGAATTATCTTTATCATGGCATTTCCCAGACATACTCGTGCCCAAAATAAGTAACGGGAAACGATTGGTCATATAGTGGTCACATGTTTCCCGCTACTTATTTTGGGCACGAGTATATACTCAGATGTTCCAGATTCTCTGAATACTTCTATCAACCATTGGGGCCATGCAGTAAGTAGGACCTGACAACTCGATTTGCACCGGGATGGCCATCTGGATGGTCCAACTGTTCTCGAATACATAGCTTGAGGAACGTTGCACATGTGGATTTGGATGGCCTGTACAATATAGCTATCCAGATACAATTATAAATACTTGTTCTAACAAGTGGAATGGTAAAGTAGATACGGATGGGTGGATATGGCTATCCTCATATGACAAAAGCATAGGTGCACAATACATAGCCAAGGTGTTGAAGTGGACGCTCTGTTGATGGCACATTATTAAACAAGCACTTCTACATATACACAAAAAATCACATTCATTCTTCAGCTTGTAAACGCCATGGGCGTCATTCAGGTATGCACATATGTGTCTCAGTCAGGTGCATCCCACACTAATCAATTTTTTTTATAACACAGTAACACACTTCAACATGCCAATAATGTATACAAGTCAGTCAGACGGTCCGCAATATCAATCCAGTGTACAATATGCATGCTAGATCAAGACCTAACTTATATATTTTATACATCTATCTTTGCAGAAAGTTTGGGTCAAGCCTTGCTGCACCTCTCCTAGTATCCATGTATCTGTTTCAGTGGTCAATGAGAGGAAGGGACAGTCCATCCATCGATTGCTCTTACTTAACCTTCTCAGATACTTTGACTGGTCGTTTCCCCTTCCTAGAATTAGGCTCAGGGATGGCTGCTGTTCCCTGTCCACGTTCCTGAGGGTAGTGTGATGGTCCTGGTATATCTAGAGTTCAGCATGTTAGCATACCTATGTAGGAGATAGATACGGTGCTAACCCAATGGCATTGCTTGATGGCTTTCAGAAAACTGATTATAAAAGGAAATGGTTTTTGATTCCCAAGAGTCTCCTGAAAATGGGTTCTCGGAGTCCTCTGAAGCGGAGTCCTAAGATCCCTCTGAAGCAGGTTCACTGCCATCCTTGGTAGCAGAGCGTGCACTACATGATGATGCTGCACCATGGTACAAATGGGATGAAACACAATACACATGATACAATTGCACGCACCAGGATTATCCTCCTGTGAGGTATCTTTATTGTAAGATATCATCTCTGAGTTCACGGAGTCTCCGTGCTCAGAGGAATCAACATCCAATTCATTGGAAGATTCACCATCAGCTTCATTAGACTGATCATCGGAGGCAATTCTCTCTTCATCAGTATCATTGCCTTCAGGGAGGTCAAATACTTCTTCATCAGATACCAGTGGTGGCTGGACCCCAGCATGTCGGCGACTCCGCCCACCACTTGGACCATCCATGAGGTGTAGAAGCTTTGGCATCCAGACTATGGGCTCCTTGCCTGAGAGCTCTTGGCTTGTCCAGTGTAGCAGAAGAAGGACTGAATCACATCTTAAGAGCTTGGATGGCTCCTGCCAGTTAAACTTACTTGGGTAGCATTCAATGCTCATCCAAGAAGATGGCTTCTTCTTGAGCAATGCCCATGGGAACTTTGGCTTTGTTGTTTTGCTAGTGATAAAGCCTTAGTCATGGTCAGATACTTTAGACAGTACTACAATTGGAAAGAGAGATGGCTCACAGATATGTGCAATACAATACTGCCTGATCATTGACTGCAAAGTCTTCAAAGCATAAGTGACATTCTTCAGAAGCTTTGGGACAATGGGATATCCGTCTGCATTAAATAAAGTAGGCTCAACAATTTTGTATCTCCTTGAGCAATCCTCTGTAGGAGGAGTATGTATGACTTCTAAACGACAACCATTAGAATATGAGGAAAGAAGTGGAGTGTCCCAAACCTTTTGCAAAACATTTCTTTCCAAATTCAGTCCATTGATGCCAAAGCGAGTCATTCCTCCAGTCTGGGCAGAACTTGCGAAAGTCCTTGCCATCATTCAATACACTATGGACATCGTCACTAGATCATACACATGTCAGTAGCAATAGGCAGTGAATATATACTTGGACGACATACAAGGCAGCCTTGAGGTCTTCACCTTCCCCCTCATATATTGTGAGAACCAAGGAGCGAACACCATGGGTCTTGTAGAGTTGCCTTTGAAAGTCCTGGACGATCCGCTTACACATCGAGGATGCCATTCTATCAAGAGGAATAAGTAGCCTTTACATTGAATAATACACATGACATTTACCTTGATTGAATGTGCTTTGGAGGAGTGTCCGAAGACCATTCCTTTGCAGCCATTGCATAGTTGTCCTGGACTGCAGGGGATAGCTGATCCCATAATGTGGTAATCGTATTTTGCAGAGCACCTAAGGATAACAGATGGCCTGGTTCCATTTTATACGTCTTCTTGACTTGCACTAAAACATGATCATGATGTTATTTGCAGCTTAAGTGTTCATATTTAGTGTCTGTACAAGTCTCCAAGTCCGCACTTTCCCTATTAGGCAGTTGTAGCTTAGTCAGGTTGATATATCCCTGCAGAGGACGGAAAAATGGCTCTTAATCTTTTATTCCTCCTCTGCAGGTGAGTTGTCTTTTACTTTACTCAATATAGTCTTTTATTCCTCCTCTGCAGTCCCCTTGTGTCCTCTGTGACTCAAGGGCCCTCTCTAGGTCGCATTTTAACACATGATTCATATAGTAATAGGCATTCCTCGCTGACCAATTGCGAACAGACTTGATGTATTGATGTTGAGGGCAAACATAGTGATTGCAGAACCACTTCTGTATTTTCTAGAAGTCGTTGTAGGTAGTAGGCACATTGATATATAGATGGATCATACTTTACTGGCCTCCTTCTTATCAAAGGCTGTGTTTGCAGGTCGGAACCAACATAGGTCTCCCATAGCCCTCTCAATGATCCTGGTGCAAAGGTTTGTATCAGCTGCTTGGAACTCTTGAAGGTATCCCTGCAGCGTATCAATATCCTGAGAGGTGATTGTGAAGTGTGAATCCACAGGGTGAATGGTGGAAGTAGGGACAGAGTCTCTGGACTGAGACTCAAAGGAATACTCATTCTGCATGATGCATAGGATGAGGATCGTGATGAGAGTGGTAAAGGATGAGATACTTCGATTATTATGGTACATTATATACATTCTGGAGTGCATAACATTGCACTCCTACATGTAGATACCAAAGCATATGAATGTATCACATGATAAGTGATCTACAATGTGACGTCAGGTAAGAACACTCTTACGGGAGCGTCTGGGGTATGTATCACGAACTCCACTCAAGATGTGTTATGCAGTCTCGTGTTTGCCTAGAAGGGATGCACCTGACCAGAAGCACATACATGGACAGTGTATGAGGTGATAGCACAGAAAGTATGTAAATCTATCTGAGATTTGAGATACCAGAGTGTGTAGTGTCATGATAATAATTGCATACTAATTGCATACTTGATGTGTATGACACATGGTGGATATCGAGTAAATGAATGACATACATGTTTCACCATATGATGTCAGACTGTCTGACGTCAGAACACTGTGATTGGACTGTCCGGACTGTCCAAACAATTATGACATGACAAGTGTGGAAACGACATTCTCAGAGTGTCTGGAGTGTCCTGATGTGCATGAAACATGCTGCATCTGGAGTCAGCTAATGATGTGCATGAGTCATGAGTCATAATTAATTTTGTATAATTGAAGGGCATAGAGCACATGCACCGGAGACTCCAGAGTCATCATCACTCAGCTATCTCTTAAGGGAATCACAAATCACCATCAAATTTTGTATGGACACGTGTTGATACATATACTACATAGGTTTAGCAATCTTCTTTCACACATTTATCAGTTCCACCATCGTAGATGTAGGACATCGTTCACTGAGTCAAGCTGATCCCTCACCGTCCTCAAATTTCCCAGCAGTACATCTATCATCTGGATTGTGTCATTGAGACACTCTTGAATGACCGCTGGGACCTCCATTGAGTCCACCCTGTTACAATCATGGATGTCTTCACTTCTTTTCCCATGTTATATTCCACTTATCACTTGTGTTCCCCATTCCTCCATCCATCTCTGACATCATTGTTCTCTGACCTTCTGGCCCATTCTATTCCTACTATCGCTCTCCTTGTCTATGACACATTCCTAGGACCCGTATCCTAGTATGATGCAGCTTTACCTATTTACTGTACTAGTATGACTCATTCCTAGGACCGCTCTCCTAGGGTCTTTCTTGTATATAAGGTTGCTCTTAGGATAGCTTGTATCTTCTTAGACTTGACCTTTTGGCCAATAAAGCCTGTCTCTCATCTCTCAGATTCCTGTCAGCTCTTGCGAGCTTCTGTCTTGCCTTTATGCCTCAGGACTTTTATGTCTCTGATCTCTTATCCCTTTCCACTGTCCACACACCTTGCCAGTGTGTGTTGAGCCTTCTCATCACTAGACTAATCCCCTTATCCAGGATCACCTCATTTCAGCTAATACTTGATAATGTGCACGTCGCACTCGGACACTCAGCTGTAGTGTTACACACCCGATCCAACATGTCCTGAGGGACCTGGCTACATGGAATGAGAATCATGGAATGTAATGGTGAGTTTGGTCTGCGGATTGGGTGACCTGTACTACGAATGACTGTACTGCGAATGATAGTAGATGGTGAATGTGTAGCGGCCATCCCAGCCATCTCCATGACCTATATGTAGATAATGTGAGCATATAACATGCACCATCAACACACTACTTACCTGGACGGATGGGGAACTCTCCTCAGTCTCTGTACCACTGTCACCACTGCCTGACATGTGCATGGACGTCTCATGGATGTCCATTGTTATGTTAAAATGCGACCTAGAGAGGGCCCTTGAGTCACAGAGGACACAAGGGGACTGCAGAGGAGGAATAAAAGACTATATTGAGTAAAGTAAAAGACAACTCACCTGCAGAGGAGGAATAAAAGACTAAGAGCCATTTTTCCGTCCTCTGCAGGGATATATCAACCTGACTAAGCTACAACTGCCTAATAGGGAAAGTGCGGACTTGGAGACTTGTACAGACACTAAATATGAACACTTAAGCTGCAAATAACACGTTACACCGGTCTATAGGTACAGGTTAGTGTCGGTGGAATAAGCCTATGTGTGTGCTTATGTTGTATGGAGGAGGAACATTGTCTGGATGGTCCGCCTGTTGAGTAATGAGGAGGTTAGATCAGATTATTAGAGGGCAAGATCGTTGCATACCTGCTGTGTGATAACACAATGCATAGCCATCTCTCTAATTTGTGTAGGGAGAGGTGAAATCAAGCTTAGCAGAGATGGCTGCACCGGGGAAGCCTACAACACAAATACCTATAACACAGTGAGACACTGTGGTTACATACCTCATGTGTACTCACTTGTGCAGATGGTAAGACGGCAAGAGGTGGAATATTTGACAGGAAGTCACGGTCAGGTGGAGTCCGTGTAGGAGGAGACGGCTCAGCCAGACTTCCTGCTGTTGAGTGGGTAGCAAGACAAGTTTGATGGGGGGGCATTGCGTGCAGGGGCAATGTATGGAGTGTTCAGACGAACCAGTTAAAATGCGACCTAGAAGGGGCCCTTGAGTCACAGAGGACACAAGGGGACTGCAGAGGAGGGATTAAGACTTTATTGAGTAAAGTAAAACAATACTACTCACCTGCAGAGGAGGGATTAAGACTAAGGGCTATTTTTCCGTCCTCTGCAGGGATATATCAACCTGACTAAGCTACAACTGCCAAATAGGGAAAGTGCGAACTTGGAGACTTGTACAGACAGTAAATATGGACACTTAAGCTGCAAATAACAGAACCTTCACTGATATGTGACGTGAAGTCCATGCCATAGATGGCATTACAACTGATAATCATCAATGAAGATCAAGTGGTCAGGGCCGGAAAATTCTACAGATTTGGGATGATTCAAGCATATGTGACATCATTTGGGCTGGTCTGGATGATAAGAGGGCCCAGGGCCATACATATGACGTCAAATCTATAATTGCTTAATCACCACATATCACAGATGTCATGGCCAGATGGTCTGGACAGCGCATCTGAATCTCTCCTCACATATATGTGTTAATTCATTTACTGGGTAGGAGTGATCGATTCAGATTGAATGTCTATGAAGTCAGGACATTTACGTCTGATTGGGCACGATAGGACAGCTGCACCTCCATCACTCCACCATAGCAAAGAAGGCACCCGGTCAGCTAACCATGCAGGTGGTCACCTTCCTTCAAATTGCTGCACAGCTGTTGGTGGCTGTAATGTATAGGGTGGATCACCCACCGGACCCAACGCTGGCCCAAGCAAAGTGGGACCACATGGATACAAAGGCACAGGATGAGCTGGTGTGTCACTGTGTTGTATGACCTTACAATTCAGCTTATGCAGTGATTCAGCGTACAGTTGGCGAGATGTATTGAAAGTTCACTACGGTGGCAAAGCAACCCTGCTGTCATCCCATCATACAAGCAATGGGACCGGAGTGGGTATCTGCTAACGACAAAATGTGTCGACCCAACTGGTCAGAATTCTCCCCCAATTACATCCAGCAGGTCTGCAAGGTACAGGCTACTTTTGAACCCCACCTGGCACACAGTGTGTGGGGTGAGG
>QFDV01001092.1:7519-20407 GCA_003315845.1 Lactarius trivialis
GAGCTATTTCTTACGCAGACTTAGGGGTCAAGTTCATGTATGAATGTGTCATGGGACTCCGAAAGCACGAGGGCCAAGGATGCATCCTTGCCGATGAAATGTGCGGCATCCTATCTGGTCTCATGATTCCCGCAAATATTGAGAGCATTTGTGATTTAATAGGGGATTGGGGAAAACCCTCCAGGTTCGTTGTGAGGTTAATTTGACCGAGGTTTTTGTAATTAATAATGTTGCAGACGATTACCCTCATTTGGACACTGCTAAGCATGTTGTTGCCCCATTTATGATTCGGCACTGCTGACTATCATGCAGAGCAGAATCCATATGCTGGCGCGGGCCCTGTTGTCGGGAAAGTTCTTATCGTTTGCCCTGTTACCCTTGTTAACGTAAGTGATACTGTTACAAAATACTGATCTAGCCAACATTTGTTTTTAGAATTGGAAGAGCGAGTTCCAGAAGTGGTATGCCTCTCTCTTTCGAGTTGCGCAGCTCTATAGGTGCTGATTTCTTGGTAGGTTGGGGCGTGACCGCGTCGGGGTGCTTACCGGAGATAAGGCCGGAGATAAGGGGAAGACGGTGATAAGACAGTTTATCAACTCGTCAGTTTCAGTCCATTCCCCAACGCAATTTGTCGAGCTGTTGACTGCCATAGGAAAATGCATCAAGTCCTTGTCATAGGTTACGAACGACTACGTACCGTAGTGTGAGTTATCAGGAAGCTGCTCGTCTCAGGTCATGCTGAGTCTCTGCTAACAAGCGACGATTTGGTGTATTGCATGTAAGTCCTTGTCACTGATCCGGGTCGCACGGCATTTAATAGCGCATATTAGCCCGCCCATCGGCCTCATTATTGCAGATGAAGGTGCGCAGTTCATAAGCAGAGTTCGCCGAGTCTCTGTTGAGTAATGGCAGGCCACCGTCTTAAGTCTGTCAATAACAAGACGTCAACCATGTTTGGGGTCCTGAAGACCCCAAGAAGGATAATTCTTTCCGGAACACCGATCCAAAACGATCTTAGCGAGTTCCACGCAATGGTAAAGAAAAGCAACTCCGGTGACTATGTGTTTGACATTGGCTTCGGCGACTGTCTAGGCGGATTTCTGCAATCCCGGACTATTGGGTTCGACCAACTTTTCCCATTCGATCGTCTCTCTGATGGTCTTGCAGACGACTACTCCACCTTTCGTCGTGTCTACGAGACTCCCATTATCCGTAGTCGTGAGCCGGGTTGCTCTGAGAAAGAAGCAAAGCTAGGCGAGAGTCGTTCGGCACAGGTACTTCTTTACCCTTCTGTTTTGTTGGCAGAGCTCGACGCCTATCGTCTAGCTACTTGCCATATCTCGCAGCTTCGTTCTTCGACGCGATGCAAGCATCCTGAAAAGCTTCTTGCCACCCAAATGTGAGCGTGCCAGAGATATCCCAGGCGCTTACTCATATACACGCAAGACGAATACGTCGTTTTCATTACTCCGACCGCGCTGCAATTGTCAATATTTTCTAAAATCCTGAATCCCGATCGTCTGGACGACATCATCCAAACTTCCACGGCCGAGTCACTCGCACTAATTAATATCCTTACGAAGATAAGCAACAGCCCCATTCTTCTCAAGGCCGTTGCAGATAAGGCGAAGGCAAAGGTTAGCCAGGGGCAAGACAACGTCGAGAGAACCACGATCGTTGAAGAGGCTGTGAAATTACTTCCTGAGCGTGCCCGAGTTGAAGACGTTTCGCTGAGTGGTGGGCCTACGATTGAATACTCGTGGTGGCGAAGGGTCTGACTAGTCGTGGATCAGGGAAACTGACGGTTCTTGCAAAGCTTCTGAGGGCAATCAAAAGAGTCCGTGTTTCTTGGTCTTCCTTCATCTAAGTTACACGCACTGACCAACCGCTCTACAGCATACAGATGAGAAGTGTATCGTTGTCTCTCATTACACGTCCACTCTCAACATCGTAGAGGCTTTCTGCAAGAAAACATCATACAGCTACCTTCGGTTGGACGGGTGAGTATTTCATAGTTATTGATTGCAGGGATGATGACTCCTTGTTATCCCCAGGTCGACGCCAACGGCTAAAAGATCTGAGCATGTGAATACGTTCAACAAATCTACTCAGGAGCGTTGCTGTGCGTCTGTTAGCTGCCTTCTGATTCTATTATACTACACATTTTTCCATTAGTCGTCTTTCTTCTCAGCTCTAAAGCGGGTGGCGTCGGACTCAACCTTATAGGCGCATCAAGACTGTGCCTCATTGATTCCGACTGGAATCCAAGGTGCGACTTAAATTCATTCATTAGCTAATATTCACTGACACCAGTGTTTTAGCCATGATCTTCAGTCAATGGCGCGTATTCATCGGTTCGTAACAAACATTCGCCATTGTGATTTTGGTCGAAACTGACTTTCGTCGTAGTGACGGGCAGAAGCGAAGTGTCTACATATACCGCTTTCTGACAGCAGGGACGATCGACGGTGGGTTGGGTAGACTTGTAGAGGGCCAATACCTGACGCCAATGCACTAAATTCAGAAAAGATCTATCAGCGTCAAATCACTAAGCTGGGACTGAGTAGAAGTATGTCTGTTAACTCTTCCACGCTTGGTCGGCTGACTTGTCTCGGTCACAGCGTTGATTGGAGACGTGAAAATCTTTCTCCAACAATCTTTTAGCCATTAGATGCTGATCCCTTGTTACGGCAGGGAAAGTCTGGTTCTAAGTCTGACTCATTCAGCCCCAAGGAAGTGAGAGACACGAGATTATGGTTGAGATTGAGGTTGACAAAAGCGCCTGTAGTTACGGGATATCTTCACAATTCACCCTAAGACCGCCTGTCACAGTCATGACCTTTTGGGCTGCCTCTGCGGTCGTGCGGAGACGTCAGATGATGTTGACGCCGTGCCTATAGACGCAGGTATAGATGATAGTAGCAGCAGGTCCAATGCAGGAGCCGCGTCTGGCTTTATCGCCGCGTCACAAGTCAAAACAGTTGACTCTCAAGCGGATGAAGCGGTGAGCACTCCTCGCGTGTGATATGAGGATTCGACGTTGACACGTTCATTAGTATCTGAAGAAGAAAAAAGCGGAGCTCGCTGCTCTGGGCGAGTGGACTCATATCGATTGCTTGAAGCCAGACGCTGGCGAACGAGTTTATGATCAGATTCTCTGCGGCTTGCTCCCCCGATCGCAGTCTCAGCAAATACCACAAGGAGCCCACTCGGGCGAATCATCAAAGAGTCGTATATCGACCCTTCTAGATGCTGTCGATCTGGACAACGTTTCGCGTCTGGGATCAGAGCTGGAAATCAACGATGTCCCCGGCGGCACCATATCATTTTTGTTCGAGAAAGGAACATCAATTACAGGGGATAAGGATGAGGAGCCCACCGATGCCACATCGCCCTGACAGAGATCATCGTTTCTACGCGCCTTTAACACCCCGAGCTTAATCCCGAGTGTGCCCCTTTACACGCAGGATGTACATTACGATGTGAAGATGTGAGTCGATTACACACGGTAGAGGCAATAAATTAAATAGAGTTTATCTTAATGTCTCTCCTGTCTCCCTTATCCGTCAGACGACGATGACTCATTGTATATTTTATAGCGAGTGAAACAGCAACGTCACTTTGCCGGAGTGGTTAACGGGATCGCCTGCTAACAAGCAGATTAAGCGGTTGGGCTTTGCCCGCGAGTGTTCGAATCGCTCAGGTGACGAATTTTTTGTCCGATTTTTTTGTCGCGTAATTTGGTCGTGTCGCGTCTTGATCTCGCGTTCGTCACAGTGCCACCGTTCACTTCAATTCCAACCATGAGCGCGAACAAATATTCGAATCTGCCAGATATTGTGCGTGTTTCTTTTTGTCGCTTTCGCCGGCCGTTTAAGTTGTGTCGTCATCAATACTGTAGGACTCCTCTGGGAAAGATGTCTACGAAACCGAGGACACTTTTCAATCCGCGAAAGACGACGTGAGTTTCTGATCGTCTCAGGAGCAGCTAGTTAGGATAAAGCCGCAAATAGAATAACGATTCAAGCGACGATGAAGGTCTTCCGTCACGGTCTCGCAAGGTGGCTGAACATAGTGCGGCAGAGGGAATTGACGAGAGCAACCTTGTTGATGCCACCGAGGCTAGTAGACGATTTCGGCGCGCAGAGCGCAAGCGTCTGTAGCTTCCCCCACTGCTTGCCTCCAACTTAACCCGTCGTCGTAGGGACACGCGAACGATCTCTGTACAAGTATCCTCCTTCACGCACGCCGTCGCCAACCCCGACGCACCCGCCCTCTCTTGCACTCCGCTTAAAGTTGCTACAGTCCGAGCTCACCTCTCTGGAGTCCGAACTTGCCGATCCCGCAAGTCCGCTTCTCGCTCGTGATCGCGAGCAGGGCCAGGTCGACCCGGGGGACCTCCTCAAGGGTCTCGTCGATGTCAAAGCCAGACTTGCTAAATTCTCTGTGGGACACGAAGGACGAGCGCGGCTCGTCCAAGATGTGCTGCGAGATCCGCTCCCGGTTGACCAGGTCTCGGGGACGGCACCTGAGAGCGCGGATAGTGAGGAAGCGAAGGCCTTGCACAAGGCACCCGAGCCCGCCAAGGACATCGCAGAGATGGACCGACGCGTCGGAGAGTTGGAGAAGCTCATCGGCTCAGCTAGCACGTCGCTTGACGAAGTATGTCTATTCCTCACAGTCTCATGATAATGTACCGCGCAGTGACACTCGTGTACAGAGCTCAGCTATGCCGACACCCCTTCTGCCGCTTCTTACCAGACTCAACACGCAGCTCACCGTACTCGCACAACCTCGACACCTAGATAACATTTCGCGCCGTCTCAAGTTGCTCCTCTCCGATCTCGACCGCCTTGCAGCCGCAAACCAACAACACCGACGCGGAACCACCGCAGAGAACGATGGCTCGACGAACACGCCCACCACCGTTCCTGCATCTCTTCAGGAGCAGCTTGCGCCGGCTCTATCCCGTCTTGTCCCCGCGCTTCCGCAGATCCCCCACATTCTCGCGCGCTTGCGCACTCTCGCGACCTTGCACGCCTCCGCGGCACAATTCGCCAATGCATTGTCTAGTATGGAGGAGGAGCAGCGTCAGTCGCGTGACGCGCTTGATGCGCTAACGCAGGCCATCGAAGGCATTGAAGGGAGCCTCTCCGAGAATGGACGCGTTGTGAAAGGGAATGTGACTGGTTTAGAGGAGCGAATAGACGCACTGACTACTCGATTGGACAAACTTGGTGGGTAGTATGGCAACACGATATCTTTCGAATTGATGTAAGCTGCGGAGCACTGAGTGTCATTATATCTGTCATAAACTACAATTGGGTGAAGACTCTTTCAGTATGTACAGTACAAGTGAAGCGCGTTACTTTGCTTGAAAAGTTCAATTCAACCGACAGCCTGTCTCCGTCCGCCAAAGATTTCAATAAGGTCTAAATGACATGCATCAGGAGTATCTCCGGGCAGAAGCGGAAGACATCAAACCTTGCAACCTCGCCTCTCTCTTCTGACGTGGTGTCTCCTTACTTTTCATGCCCGAAAATGCCTGCGGAGTAGGGTTAGTGCGGCGTTGACAGCGTGACGCCGTTCCATTGTCACCTCTGTGATTAGCTTCTTTTTCTTCTCTTGAATGTCCAACACCTAGAGATAGTTCATGGATGAGGAGGATGTCCTAATACATATGTAACAGCAAGTGGTGCTGACCTTTGCCTCGACAGTGTTCTCGGCAATGAGCTGGTAGACATGAACTTTTCTTTTCTGGCCGATCCTAGAAGGAAGGCGCTTGTATCGGACCACGCACGACGGAGTTGTATTCTTACCTATTGCATCTATCGATGGCCTGACTCTCGATACCTTCTTGCCACCAGCTGACGTAGAAGAGATTAGCCGAGGTATCTCAGTGCTACTTTTTAACTCACGGATCCATACTGGTCACTCAAAGGTCAGCGTGATTCATATCATCACTGGAAGCACTCACAGATAGACATTGTTTGCAACTGTCAGATTAAGCCCAAGTGCGCCGGCTTTCAACGAAATAAGCATGACTTTAGGGTTGACCCCATTAGAAGCGGGGGTCCGGAATGCAGCGAAGTTATTCTCCATCGGCGTGGACCACGTTTGAGCAGTTGCCTTGCCTTTGCCTTTAGCCTTGTGCTTGCCCTTTTGATTTGTGGGGACGCCATCGTATTTGTCGTCGTCGTCGCCGATGGCATCCGCCTGCGGCACAAATTCATCGTCATCGTCGCTGAGCATTGACATATCTTGTTCGGTGTCCACGACT
Source organism: Lactarius trivialis (assembly GCA_003315845.1). NCBI lineage: Eukaryota > Fungi > Basidiomycota > Agaricomycetes > Russulales > Russulaceae > Lactarius > Lactarius trivialis. The sequence goes on from QFDV01001092.1 coordinate 13,800, forward strand.
TTTGCCCCTTTGCGACGTGAGGACCGCACGCCACGTCTCGTCGGTTGTACCACAGACGCTGAAGCAACTGGGGTGGGGTCAACCTCTGCAATCTCGCCCGCAGTATCTTCAATTGGAACACAAAACGCCTCTAGCGTTTCTTGTCGTCGCCTTGCAGACATCATACCATCGAATCGAACATATGGGATTCTGTGAGGAAATAGGGTGAGTATGAATCGCGAAGGGCCATGCCATAATGAGAAATTAACCCCTCTTTTTCAAGGACTTCTGCTATCTTGCAAACAAACCATCAGCATTGACTCGGACAATGAAGCTAAGACAGCAGACATACTTTATCCAGAAATGTGGTGAACTGAGAGAAGACCAGAGATTTTTCCTTCTCAGGTGTCAGTTTCAAGAGGTGTACTAACTGATCTATCTTTGCAGAAGAACCTGAACGCAGGGTGTCGGCCGCATCATCCAAATCATCATCCATGTGGATGGGTGCTTGGGTTAGCTCAGTTGGTGGAGGAGGTTCTATGAGATCACCCATGCCAAGAACACGACGATCCATAGGGCACTTGGCATCGCGAGAGATGACCTCTGTAATACTGGTTCCAGTTGAGCTTACTTTGTGCCATTTGAAATCCACTAGACTCACCAGGCTAAGCAGAACCAGTGCGAGCAGGCAGTGATCCGGGGATCCTTGAGTACATCAAAACAGACAGGACATTCCTCCTCATCTTCGATCGCCTGCAAGAGCAGCCTTTGCATGCGCGCCTTCTCCTCAGGAGTGAGCTGCACCATGGCATTGTTGTTGTCTTCCCCCATGCGTCGCAGTTGGTCCACATAATCCCTTGGGATTAGGCCGGGGTGAAGCGATAGCTGGCGTAGACGAGTAAGCATGCTCAGTGCATTGGTGGAGAACTAATGACGTGTGAGTAGCCACGATAACGTAGAAATAACATCCACCGTACTGAAGAGGATTGAGGCTGATTGAGGCTTGGATTCAGGAGACCCTCAATACGCTCCTTGGACAATTGCTCGATGATATCATATAGTTCCTAAGGCAGCAATTAAAAAAAGTTCAACAGTCAAGAAAAATTCTGTACCCTCGCCTCGGGATTCAGAGCAACGGGGACAACAGTCATTTCCACCTAGAGCGTGATGAAAACCATCTACTTTGCCAAACAAGTATTAAGTTGCAACACACCCCAGGTAATGGCACAAGGAAGTTCCCGTTGCTATCTTGCATCTACGTTGCAGTCAATCGAGGAGTATCATAAACCCATTTGAGTTTCACTCACCTCCTTTGTACGTCGAATACAAATGTGTGACATGATGGCCTATACAGATATTCAGATGGGGGTAAAGGGCCTCATCGCTTTTGTACTACTCACGCGAAGCAATCTTGCTCCAGATGGGTCGCCATTCTTCAGTGGGCGGAGCAGTAACCGAGTCTGAAGGTCAGGAGTATCAAGTGGGTTACACATTCTGAGGAACGTGAGGATGGAGCCCAAGTCCTAGTGGGATATTAAGTATTAGCTTGCTATGATCCAAAGCTAAGCGTTCACCTGGGGAGAGTTGATCTACATGAAGTTAGCCTATATCCGTCGGAGTCAGTATGCTGTGCTTACTATCGGCGTTCCTGTCAACACCCAACGTCGCTGAGCGTTGAGTACGCACACAGACCGAGCCATCTTCGTCTTGGGGTTTCTGATATTGTGACCCTCGTCCAGAATGATGCGCTGTGATGGTGCCGACATCAACAATGCACGGGCCAGAAGAGACGAAGACAAGAACCTTCCATTCAACTGCAAACAAGGGGCCTTTTCCCTTTCGCCTCCTCTTGTTCGGGGCCTCGTCCGCGAGACCGCTATTTTCACCAACTACGGTCTGATATGTGGTTACAACAACGTCATACTTTTGCAAGTCCTCCGCGGACAGATCACGACCAGAACCATAGTATATGGCGTAACTCAGGGTATTGGGCACACAATGGTCTTTGATCTGCTTTTCCCAGTTAGAAAGTACAGAGAGTGGGACCACTACAATGAAAGTTAGCCATGACTTGACGTGCGTTAGGGCAGGCACACCTATGAGCGTGCTATTGCTGAACCCTGAGGAGATGTCATTCCTCGTCGCTAAAATCAGGGCGATCATCGTGAGAGTTTTTCCCTGTATGTCAAGCGTGAGGCCTATATGCGTGGTAACGGTCGGATAACTGAGTACCAAACCCATGCTATCGCCACACAAAGCACCCCTCCCGAGCACAGGCGGGACCTCCTGGGGAGTATTTGTTACAACTGAGACACAATATCAGCCACCACGAAATCAGGCCGTGGGTGGCGCGTACCGTTATAATAGTAAACCTGCGAGGTGCTGAATGAGTGCCTCGATACGATTTAAAAAGTGCGCGCACCTCGGATCCTCGCTTTCGGTACTCCCAGAATTGCACTGGCTTATCTTCCTCTTTGGTGGGGAGTTTGGGGTTTTCGTGCTCGATGGCCCATAGTAATGCTTGTTTCTATGGACATAGTCACGGATTGAGTATATGCCCGACCTGTACGACGGAGCAGCCCACAGACCTGATGCCTCAGCAAATCGACACGAAGCTCGCCACTTGCAATCCCGGGTGGACTAGGATGCTCTGGCAACTCCAAAATATCCTCCGTTGAACACAAAGTGTCCAAAAGCGAATTGCGACGACCTTCATCGTCAACCCTTTCGAGATTGGCGAGCATCTGCTTAAGCTCTGCTGCGCGAGCGGATTCTTCTTGTTGTTTTCTAAGAACGTCTGACCTCTGAGTGGCAGAGGTCGCGGAGGACGATCGTGGGTGTTGACTGGAGTGATCATATGTTGCATAGGGCGCGTATGATGTAGGTGCATCATATGGGCGCACGCTTGGCCCCTGACTAGCTGGCCTTGACTGAGCCGGAGTGGCCCAACTCAGCAAGGGCTCGAGTTGATTGCGTCTGTCGGGAGCTCCGTAGATTTTCAAAGTACTAAATACTCACTCAGCCATATGTAGCAAACAATTACTTTCCACTTACACAGACAATGAGTAGGTGAACTTGTTCACTGAAAGATGTTATCACGAAATGTACGCAAGCGATTCACGTCGACTCACAATTCCCCTGGTTCATGGTGCCCTCGACTGTGATCAGGCCCGAGTCAATGAGGGGTGCAAGCTTGGAAGCTGCTTGCCGGGGTATGTGTCCGACTTGCATCCGACCTATATTTTGCACTGCGATAGCATTTCTAACCACCACATGTAAGACATGCATCCCGATAGTTCTGCTCTTGACTTACCGATCATATTTGTTTTGCGGTTCTCTGATCAAGCGAACTTGTTCTCCGACGTCAACAAGACCTGTCATATGCCATCGCTCCAGGCCTAGAGTGGATCAAACAAAAGGAATAAACCCACCTTTATAGTATTGCACGCCAACCACATTAGACGACAAGGTGCAGAATAACTCGTCGACTTGCTGCTCTACAACTTCGTCAGCATCGGCGCCTTCCTCCCAAGCTGCGCCCCCTATGACAGCTCTGCGGGCAGCAGCTTGTGTTGGGGAAGGTGCTGCGACGTTCTGACTCGGTAGCACATCGGATACAGTAACGGTTTTCCGCTTTTTCTCGTTTGGTGGGGGCATTTGACCAGATGTTTGTGCAGATGTTTGCTGAGCAGGTTGCGAGACTTGCTGAGAAAGTTGTGGGACTTGCTGAGAAGGTTGCGAGACTTGATGAGATGACAACGGTTGCGTAACGTTCGCCGAATCTATGCGTCGTGTCTTCAGCGCCAGGCGCACACGCTCTTGGTCTTCTGCACGCAGGCTTGAGAAACCAGTGATACGCTCAACACCATACTTGGCGAGAATTCCTAGCATCTGGGGTGTCAAACAACGCCTGTGGGGAGCCCTGTCTTGTTGAGCTAAAAAGGGGCCAGAAGCTTCCACGCTTACCAGTGCTTCCACTGTACGGTTTCTCCGTAGTCGTTGCTCATGACGCCATGACCATAGCGGAGTTCACCCTGGCCAATAAGGGAACCACAGAGTTTTCCATGGCATTTCGCCCTAGAGCTTTTGCTGTACTATAGGGTGCATATATGCGTGAATCTCACCGGCATGGGACCCCAAAGTAACAAGGTACAGTACCTCGATATGATGAGGATCCGTGACTTTCCGGACCTTGTTCTGGCTAGCACGGCTGCTGAAAGAATAGGAGCGTCTTCCACCGTACATAGTCGTAGGTTATTAGTTAGTGTGTACACGTTTTTTATAAAATGGATATGCTTTGAATTCGCGTACACAAGCCAAAACCACGGTGTCTATTAATTACGTACGGACTAGCGGCGACTCGACTCGATCGATCGACGCTCCACAACGCGTCTTGTCACGGTCACGCGTCACGCATAACGTCACTCTAGGACCTCGTTATTGAAAATGGCGGTCTTGAGCTTCCCATCCTCGCGAACCAACCCGCGGTACATGCCTGGACAGTTCAGGGGCGTCGCGACTGCTTCATCCATCAGCCGCTGTCTACCCCTCACATCAATACAGCGGTAACTTGCTTACCGTTGCCTTCATTGTCAAGTGCGATTACCCCCCCGGCCCCATGTTCCTTGTCCAGCGCATCGACAACCCACCCCGCGGCCTTGTGCAGCGGCTCCCCGAGATACTGCACCCGGCGCGCTAGCGTCGCCGCCGTATTCTGGCGGATAAAATACTGGCCAAGGAGATACACATCAGGACAATTCCTCTCTACTGGTAACCATCGTGAAATTTGACATACATCGCCGTCACCTGTTCCGCTCACTCCAACGGCGCGTACCTTGCTCCGCCACCAGCGGGGCGCCCACCATGGACGTTGCACTGACCACTCCTCTGCCCAAAAGCCCGCCCCGTAGTGGGGCGTGTCGCCAATGCGACCAGGCAACTTGTTGGTGCGCCCACCGGTGGACGTACACACGGCGATGCACCCGCGCACGTCGAGTGCGACGGCACCAACGGTACCCTTCGGCATCATGTCTAGCAGACTATCCTCGTCTCCCTCGCCCGCACGCGCGTCGTCCTCTGGTAGCCCCAATCCACGCCGGTGCTCCCGCCAACGTGCGGCAGTGTAAAAGTACGACTGGTCGACGAGCGGGAGGCCGCCAAGGTCCTCTGCTGGGGCGCCGGAGAGGAATGGGTGGGGTGTGGCAGCGGGGGAGAGGTACAGCGCCCGTGCGAGTTGCGACGGGTTGCGCGTCCGTGTGAGGAGAGTCAGCGCGAGTGTGTGGCGCGAGGGCGGGATGTGGGGGTGCGACGCGGGGGGAGAGGAGAGCGCCAGCGAGGCTTCGAGTTCGTTCTGCGTGAGCGTGGGTTATCCACATTGAGAGGGAAGGGCAGAAGGGCACGCACGAAGCCAGCCGAGTTGAATACGGCGCCCTTGCCGGAGTTGAAGAGTGGATTGTCTGAATGTTACACAGCAGGTCAAAGATTGACTTTAGCTTCTCCTCAGGCTGATGCTACTTGCCTTCCATGACGCCCACGGCTGCGACGACGGCATCCATCGCCTCGCCGCCTGTACTCAGGATTGCATTTCCTACCTGTAGCGCCGCACGCAGCCCGGCATGGTAGCGCGCCTGCTGCTCAGGTGAAGATTTCTCGCGAAGTATCGCCCCTGCACCACCGTGAATGACGAGGACATGTCTTGACTCCTTCGGGTTTCTTTCTTTAGACAAGAGAGTCTGTTTTTCGTTCGTAATAGGCATGGTGATGATCGAGAGATAGGCAGAGCGCCAATTGTTGATAACATGATAAGGTTTCTCTCACTGGTAGCGTAATTGAACGACGACCGTCACAGACTCGATGATGAATATCGATGAATAACCATTGCTGATTTAGGACGGTAGCCACGTAAATGTGCGACGTGGCGACGTGTCTCGAAGAAGTCAACGATGTGGTCATGACCATGAGGGATACGGTAAGGGATAGTATTCTGAGTACGAAAAGTTTGCGTCAAGTGCTGGCCAGGTCGACATGCATTTCTGCGATAGATGTTGTACTACATAAGAGTACACAAGAGTACAGTAGCGTGGATAACCACCCGAACACTAGAGTGAGCCCGACACCGCGGCCTGCAGTCTCTGCCTAATGCCGCTTCCGCTTCCAACAACGCCTAGTACGACCGATTTGCGCCTCTCATAAGAGGTAGGTTCCCCGGGGGACCTGTCCATCTTCTCCTTTTCTTTCTCGTCGATTTTCTCCTTCTCTTTGCTCTCGCCGCTCGCCAACGTATCAAGCGGGCGCAGACCACCGTCCTCACGCAAAACACCTGTTGGCCCAGGTGCCACGCGCTCAGTCGCCTCAGTCAGAAAGGCAACGCGCGTCCAGCGGCGATAACGCGTAAACTGCAACGAGAACGAGGTCAGGGTGGGGCAAACGAAAAAGAGCCACCACAAGCCACGAACCTTGTTAATCCCACCTTTCCCACTGTGGCCCTCCCACTTGTTATCGCAATACGCCCAACCGTCCGCGTCTGTCTCTTCCAGACTCTCCGCGCCCTCAACCTCAGTCGACGACTCTCCCTCTCGCCGCACAATAACTTGCCACTCGGGTTCGGCCCATGCCCACGTCGCGGTGCG
>QFDV01001101.1:385-14846 GCA_003315845.1 Lactarius trivialis
CCATGCGCAACGGGCAGGCAGGGGTGCCACATGCGACGGAAGGGGGTGCAGTGGGGCGGGGTGCGACCCGGGCGGAGGAGCCGCACGTGAATGAAAGGACGCCCAGTGGAGCGAGGTGCAACCCAGGCAGGGCGATCGCGCGTGAATGGAAGGAGCGGCAGGCAACGGAAGGGGGCGCAGTAGGGCAGGGCGCAACCCGGGTAGGGGAGCCGCGCGCGAATGCGAGGGGGTGCACGGGCGTAGAACTTAGAAAAAAAAACATGTATTAGATTAGTTAATAAAGGTTTATTTATGATTCACAATAAGCCTAAATGAACTAGTGCATCCAAAAAGGGACTCATAGTTTAATAATATTATAATAAGGTTTACATTCCTTTTTGGGAGAGTAACACTGTAACACTGCGGGAAAACGGCAACTCTTTTTCGGAGTGTGCCTAAATGACTCATTTAAATGATGTAATGACTTTGCCATTTCCGTCAAGAAAATGTCACGTGTGCGTCAGGTGACGTGTTAAGTCCAATACACGGTCCCAACCACTACCGTTCGCCAAATGGGGTCAGTATCCCGGCCCCTTCCCGATTTGGAAAGTCCACTGTGGGGGCCCAGTGCAGCTCCTCCCTGCCTCCTCCAACATCGCGCACTGGCGCGCGCCCTTTGCAACTTTAGTGTGACCTACTAATGACTAAAGCGGACCGTTTTGAGAAGTTTAATGACGTGCGGAGACATGCGAGGCCCCTTGTGATGCAATTTTACATTGACCCAGAGCAGGTCATCCTCCTGTGTGCTATTAAGCGCCTTGCACTCGCGCGCGCCCTTTGCAGCTCTAAAAATACTTACTTCTAAGAGAGGCCGACTGATATATTAAGTCTCGCGACGTGCAGAGACGTGCGAGACCCCTCGCGCCGTAGATCTTCCTCAAGATCGAGTGGCTCATCTCTCACGTTACCAAGCTCGCTGCACCTGTACGCGGCCTCTGTGGCTTTGAGGGGACATGTACCCAGACTCAGTGGATGTCTGTGTGAAGTTTCACACCGTGCAAAGGCCTGCATGACTGGTTGCAGCACTTTACAAGCACACCTCCTGAACTAAAGAAAGTGACACAATGGGAGATGTGCCAAATATGGTAAAAGTCCCAGAAATGGAAAGTTAACTAGTCCAAGTACACTTTGTATTCATGCCAGCGCTGGTATCACCAGGGAGATGTATTCTGACTTGGATTGGGTGTAATAGGGGCGTGGGAATGTAACCCAGGAGTCACCCGGTGGCCACCGCCCTATTGGGACATACATTTTGTGATTGCATAAAAACTAGTTCCTCGTGTTTTAAAAACATATGTGGGAAACACATACTATAATAGGAAAGCCCGAGGGGGGTGTCTTCACATGAAAAAGATCGACCCCCGGTACTTAATTTCGATCCCGCCACCCCCCTTGCTGTTAAGTTCAAACAGCGACACAAGCAAGGTTTTGGTCGACAAAGTTGACAGCTAGTCACCTTGCTTGGCAAGGTCATATGCCAGGTCAGTATTCTTGTAGATCACAAATACTAAAATCTTGATATGCAGTTCAAAGATTTACAGGTAGTTTCATATCGATATCGCACTTTCCCAAAATGACTATGGCTGTCACATTGAGCGGAGAAAAAAGATAACTAGTTATTTGGAGTTATCCGAAGGCTGATCAGAAATTTACATAAGACTTATGTTTTTCTTTCATTGTCCTATTGGTCACAATGTAATTATTTCTTTATCATAATTACTTTTTATCTCAGTAAGTGACTACCGACGGGAGTTCCCGAAAGCCCGCTGACCGTACTGGGAAAGCGCGCTACTACTATCATTATGCTGTGTCCACTCAAAAGTCCAGACCCCAGTCACAAATATTTATGTCATTGTCAGGTTTTTCCACAATCAGTCTCCGAAAAGACCGATTCCCGGGCGCGGTGGCCGAGAGCCTCAAGGCCTGTTTCCAGGTGCACTGCCACCGTGACCTTTGTCATAATTGCACCGCACACCTGCACACGATCAGTGCAAGAGCTTCCGAGTGAGTTTTCTAGTACATTGGCCTTGAAGAATACGCCAGCAATAGTGCCCCGCCTATTCTCCCCTCATGCATTTTCCAAAGTAAGTTATCAAGCTTCTTCAATACTCTACCGCAGGATGTGACAGTATCGCGAATTTCTCAATAGGCATCATGCCCGTGCCCGACTCACATTGCCCCCTCAATCCGCCACCGCACCAAGCGGTTACCCTATAGCCGGTACATCCTCCGCTTAGTGCTGCCCCACTCACTAACTTGTTCCCTTTCTCAACTAGTGACGATTGAAAGGCTTTCCGATGAAGTCCTTCTGCTCACATTTCGTTATTGTCTGGATACATCTCCACGATTTTGGCCCAGGCTTGTGCACATATGTCGCAAATGGCGACATATCATATTTGCGTCTCAACAGGCTCTACATCTTCGACTGTTCTGTACCCACGGAACGCCTGTCTCGGAGATTCTAGATGTCTGCCCCCCCCTGCCTATCGTCGTGGAGTACGGGGGATCTCCAGCACTCGATCCGCCGGTTCCCGAGGATGAGGACAATATCATGGCCGCACTGAAGCAGTCTGATCGTGTTTGTTCTATCAGCCTCACCATTACAAGCACCCTCTTGGAAACGTTATCCACAATCGAGAGGCCGTTTTCGGAACTGGAAAACCTTGTTCTTCGGTCTCGAGATGGTTTGCGGCAGCAGACCCTTCCCAATGCTTTTCAGTGGGGCCCACTCCTTCGTCGTCTCCACTCAACCAGCATCGCTTTCCCCCTTCAGCTTCTTTATTCTTCCAGGAATCTTGTAGACCTTCAGCTCTACGAAGCTCTCGATCCTTTGACTTTCTCACCAGAAGCGCTCGCGGGTGCCTTGTCAGGGATGGCCCAGCTTCGATCGCTTTCATTACATTTCCACGCTATCACCTACGTTGTCCCCGTTTTCCCACCCTCACTGTCCGGGAAACGCATTGTTCTCCCTGTTCTTTCTCACCTTGATTTTCGAGGAAATCCCCAGTATTTGGAAGGCGTTGTGGCCAGAATAGATGCTCCGTGTCTGTGGGACATCGAAGTCACATTCTCCGACTCAGATGCATTCTTCGATCTTCCAAGACTCAGCGAATTCATTGATCGAATAGAAATGCTCAAGTCACACCGTCCGAGTCGAGCACATATTCTATTATCTGAGCGTACAATCTCCATCTCCTTGATACATCCAGGAAGTCCCACGTGCCTTAGATTGCAAACATCCTTCCAATCGCTCTTAAGCCTACCTTTCCAGCTACTCTCGCTACATCAAGTCTGCAATGGTTTTTCCGCTGTCCTTTCCACAGTGGAGGATTTCCGCATCGATCTCCGCAACCCAGTCAGTGCGACGGGATCATGGGATACTAGACCACTGTCAGAAATTATGAACTCATTTACAGGTGTAAAATGGTTTCATGTCACCGGCGACCTCTCGACATACACATACATCGTGCGTGCTTTGCAACTACCGAACATGCAGGACAAAACAACGCTACCTGCCCTGCAAAAGCTTTACATACAGCAGCCAGGGCCACCTCATGCACCTTTCAGGGAGGTTGTAGTATCATTCTTGACCTCACGACGGCTCTCTGGCCATCCTATTGGGGTGGAATACGAATTAATCGGAACAGGTACGATGTATATCCAGTGCCGCCACCACTTCTCGCTGACTCGTTTGGAATAGGACCTTTTTCTCAGCAGGTGACGACTGAGATGCTCTCCGACGACATCCTTTTGAACATATTTCGTCATTATCTTTATCTTGACCGTGACGCCACTCCGCAAATCTGGCATGCGCTCGCGTGTGTGTGCCAAAGATGGCGACAGATCATATTTGAATCACCTCTGGGTCTACATCTTCGACTGTACTGTACGTACGGTACGCGTGTTTCGAAGACTCTAGATTGCTGGCCAGCACTACCTATCATCGTACAGTACGGGGGGGTTCCAAATCTCGATCCGCCTGCCCCCGAGGACCACGACAATGTCATTACCGCGTTGAAGCAATCTGGTCGTGTTAGCTCCATAGGCCTCACTCTCACCAGCTCGCTCGTTGAAAAACTTTCCGCCATTTCTGAGCCATTCTCGGAACTAGAAATACTTAATCTTCTGTCCCGAAATGACGTGCAACTGACCCTTCCCAGTACTTTTCGGTGGGGCTCACGCCTCCGTACTCTGCACTCGACTAGGATCGCCATTCCTGCACTCCCTCAATTTCTTTCACATTCCACGGATCTCGTGGATCTTCAGCTCCACGAAATTCCTGGCGCTGAGCATATCTCCCCAGAGGCGTTCGCGAATGCGTTGAGCGGGACGACCCAACTTCGATCACTTTCACTCCATTTCCTTTCCTTCCCCACCCGCCGAAGCTACCTCCGCTTACCTCTACCGTCCGGGGAACGCATCGTACTTCCTGCTCTCGCATGCCTCAAATATCGAGGAACTAGCAAGTACTTGGACAGCTTGGCGGTTAGAATCGATGCACCTCGTCTCGAGGATATTGATATCACATTCTTTAACCAACCCACTATGGACGCTTCGCAACTTGGCCGATTTATCGAGCGGACGGAAATGCAGACATCCCTCAGCCAAGCAAACGTTGAAACCTCCGCGCATGCTATCTCCGTCTCATTTACCAATTCAAACACATCTACACCTCTTCGATTACAAATATCGTGCAAGCAGTTAGATTGGCAGGTGTCCTCGATGACTCAAATTTGCAATCATTTTTCCCCTTTCCTATTCCGTGTAAAAGATCTAGGCATCAATACGACTCGATCATCAAGTGGGCAAGATGACGTGAATGGTGAAGAATGGTTGGAGCTCATGCGCGCCTTCTGTGATGCAAAAAACTTTCGTGTGGCCGGTGAACTTGCGACAGACATCCTGCCCGCTTTGCATCCAGTCGACACAGCTGTGCTCCCTGCTCTTCGCAATCTCCATGTACAAGAACCCAGATCCGAGTCGTGGGAGGTATCCGAGCGGTTTTGTGATTTCGTCGGGCCATTCTTGGCCGCGCTCCGACTCTCTAGCCATCCCCTACAAATATATACTTCGTGGCAACAATTCTCGTGCCCAAACTGTACTGCCTCTTTCACACGCCGTCAACACTTGAACGCACATATCAAAGACAAGCACCCAGACCGGCACGTATGCCCCTATTGCGGTGACTTCGATTGGCCGTTGGGAAACAATCATCTGTTCCGAGATCACCTCGCAAGCATACATCCCGAATTCGCACTCGCCGATGCTTTGCCTTCTTTCCTCTCTTCCTGATAGTCATGGTACCCGTCCCAATGACCTAGTACTACGTGCCACAGACATCTTCAAACCTCCCTCCTCGATTTCTTCGCACATTCGTTCGGGTATGCTGTAAGGTCGTCACCTACACTGTGCGTGCAGCGCTGGCTAATCACCGCATTCCTATATTTACCATGATTCGGCCATATCGGCCCCGATACCACGTTTGCACCTCCACTGTCTCCCCTTTGTTTCCATGTTCTTTGTATTATCCCTCGTATTGTCCCGTTTGTGTCCCAGTTCTCGGTATCTTCTGCCAGTGTATTGTTTCGTTGTGTCCTGTGGCTTTTCCTCATGTATTTGACTCAGGGTCTCTGTGCTTCAAATGTAATTTCCCTCCTGTTCTTGAAAGCTGCAGTCTGATCTGATCTCGTAAGATCTCCGCGCGTTTGGCCTTTGCTCCCTGTAAGCTGCCAATTCGACCCGTACATTCGTTCACAAACGTGATATAGTCTACATATAGCAAGCCTCTTTTTTTTTCTTTCGAGGGGAGGAGTCCGGAGGACGCACTGGCAGAGTACGCACGCGTCGATCCTGACTTCGTTCGTTATATGTATGAGAACGGGGCGAGATAACAGTGTGAGTGATTGCCAATCACACAATGCATTCGAGCCGTAGATTTTATCGTACACGACAGCGACCGACCCGGACCCCCACGAATTTGGCACGAAAGCTGGGCGACTTTCACCCGCGGTATCACCAGGGCGAGTTGGTGATCCGGTGTACGCAAGGGTGCATGTTCTATCTATTTATAACTTTAAAGCCCCTATTTACAAAAGAAAGAAAAATGGCGAAGAAAGGAAAGGAGGCCATGATGCATAATGCATGACGACTCGCCTGTGACATTTGACAAGGCGCCGAGTATACATCTCGTACTTTGCTCTTGTGCGTATGAGTGCCGGTGCACACGTATAGAATCGGCGACTCCGTTTGAAATGCGGTAGGGTGAAAAAAATGAAAGCCACCACGGGCCACCGTCGCCACCACCCATACGAAGTGCACTTGTACGGGAACGCTGACGGTATCGCAGACTCGGAATCAAACCGTCCGCTGTCTCACGGCAACCGGGGCACAGGGTTCCAGCTTTCCAGCCGAGAGGCTGCCAGTGACAGTACATCCGACGTCATCCGCGCGTTTATTTCTTCTGGTGGTATTCTTGTTGAAGTTGGAGTAGTCCGAGTCCAAGTCGAGTCCGAGTCCACACGCGACTATTTCGGGCCGGCCTAGCCGGCGACCACACGACATTGCGACTTGAACTTGAAGGCGAGTACTGTAGCATAGAGCTTTAAATACACCACAACACGGGTGACTCTCTTGCGACGTAAAACAGTTTTGGTCAAAGCAATTTCGCATGCACAAGATGCATTACTATATATATTTGATTCACGCACACTTTGAAGGCACCTATATACAAACTTGAATGAAAGAAAGAAAGATGGCGAACAAAAGAAAAGAACGGCGACGACTCGGGCGTATTCACCATACTCGCCCAGCCGTCGCCGACGACGGGGAAGAGCCCGACGGGACCACCAGAAGCGGCACCACCATCGGCGGGGTGAACGGAAAGCAGAGAAGCCAGAAAAGTTGGTTCTCTACAGATGAGATGAATTTCGACAGATATCTCTTGCGTAGGTGAGGAAGTCGCGTTCGACGGCCTAGCTGAGCAAACCGAACACAACCCAAGGGCCTGCGCTCTCCAGTGCTGGAGGAGATGTCCGGCGCAGAAATGGGATGGGCGGTTTTCGGTTTGGCGTGTTGTCGGGCGACCTCGCTTGGTTGCCGGCGGTATGGGGGGCCTCTGGAGACAGGAATGCAAGGGTCGTGTCAAAAACGAGCGACTAGCGGTTCTGGTGGGCGCTGGTGTTAAAGGTTCGGGCAGAGGGGGGAACTGGGCATGCGGGAGATGACTTGAGATCCTGACGGGAAAGGAAGGGCAGTCACCGGGCCTGCCCTGGCCAGTTGTTACAGGACGGTGATAAGGAAGCGGACCTGAACTCGAGTAGAGTGTTGCAGAGGAGAGTAGAGACCGGCTGTGTGCTCGGCTTACCTTGAACTCTGGGGAAAGCGATCGAATGAGGTCATAAGGAAGGGAATCAGGCTGCTCACATTGCTCGGTTAATCGACGTTGAGAGGGGCAGCAAATCTCCCTAAAGAACCCCATTTGTAGAGCAGCATGTGAGAAGATTGCAGTGGTGGCGATGATGATGAAGACGAAGATGAAAACGGTCAAAAATGATACTCACCAGCATGACTCAGTAATGATGAAAGTTTTCAAACCACTGGTTGATAGCGTCCATTGAGAAGAGTCCAGAAATGATGGGGGAGAAAATCGGAATGTGTGACGGCGAAAGCTCACATTCTGAGGTTTGAAATTTGAAAGGCGGCGCTACTAATCTCGAGGGATGGACGGCAGGGCAACGGACAGGAAGGGGGCTGGCGTTCTTGCCGTCGTACTCTAGACGGAGATGAGGCCGGCGAAAGCGCACTGGCAGCCACGCGCAGAACTGCATATGATTTGCAAATTCCCAGGCTCAACCCCATCAACCCGCGAAAATGGCTGGGCACCATTAGCCAGTGACGTGACGAATTGTCCAATTTCGCAGGTGAGTTGAGTTGAGTCTCTTGTCCTACTGTATACAGGGATACTTTTTGCCTAGTTCATCAATGTGTTGCATATGCGGACTGTCCCCCCTTCCCGAAGGGGCTACCGTGCATTGCCACCCGCCTGGGTGTTTCGGTAGAGTAAGCAACCTTTTCATATTATTTATTACTTGTTATGTTCATGGTTTATATTGTAGCAGTTAAAGAGGTCCACGCATACTAGTACAGAGTCATCCAGCGGCAATATTTTCCGGCTCTCGAAGTACATCCGGACGAGTACGCTCTCGAGAGCGCCACGCTGGGTGCGGTGGTATTCAAACTGATTTGCGTTGTTGCGGATGTGATAGAGCACGTCCAAGCGCTCCATCCGCCCCCGGTCGGCCACTGGCAGGTCCTGAGGAAGCGGCATGGTCATGGACTAGAAGTGCGAATACAGCGTGGAAAAGGCGAGCGACAGGTCCTGCTGCAATCGCACGGGGGCCGCAATTTTCCCAGCTGGCACGTCTGATTGAGGGACGCCCGACATGCCAGGCTGGGACTGGCCTACAGTGGTCGCCTGAGAAGCGGGATGGGGACTCGCTAGTGCCGACTTGGAGGCGGCTTGAGCGCACCGACCCGTGGCTGGTAAACGTCACACCACAATTGCGGCGGCTTTTTATTGTGGATGCCTTGCAGCTACATTCACGACTTTTATACATTATAAATAACTGATCGAATAGATCGTGCGTACTAGTAGTACAACGCCTCGGTCTTGGGGTAATTTACCCCGAGGTGACTAAAATTGATTCCAAAAACAACGCCTCGGTCCAGAGCACCGTTTCCGTTACAGTAGTCAACGTTTCCTTGAGCCGGATTACCCGCCCACTGGAACAAGCAGATTGTTAGTGCCAACCCCCAACATCATGCATGAGACTCCACCCACGGCAGGAAACGGCCGCGAGACGCCCGAGGCGCCAAAGACGGCAAAGGAAAGTATGAAGGTCATGACCTGGGCGCCGCCATCTAGCGCGCCGCCCAAGATGTAGTTGTACTTGCGATACCACCCCGGGTGGTACCGGCGCAGCCAAAACTGCGACACCACTCCGACGATTATGGTCGATGACAGCATGGAGTTCACGCCGGTGGACTAATTAAAGCGCGAAATGATGAGTGTGTATGCCGATTGATCTAACTTATCCAAGGGGAGTTCGGGCTCACCAACCAACAAGAATACTGGATAATGAGGGGTAGAATGATGCTGTCGACCCTGACGGGACCGATGTATGGCCAACGCTGCGGCGATGGCGTCAGAACAGAACACAATCCGCGGTGAACCTCAGCTTTCACCCTGTTGATGAGCCAATGGACGGTTATCGCCGCGAACCCGATGAAAATTCCCATCGGGATGACGAAGTAAGGCCCCGAGGGTCCGTACAGCTCCTTCGCGAGCGACCAGGTAATCGCGTTACTGTTGAGCCCTTGCACGCTCTGCCCGCTCCAGATATTGTTGCCAGTCGGGTCCAGCAGGATGTCACGCTTAGCTCCGGTAATGGCAATCATGACCACTACGGGGCGATTCGTTAGCTCCAATCGCCGAGCGCAAGCGTCCGGCAGCACGCACCGTAGTTGACAATGGCGCCTAGCAGATTGCGATGGCGGTAAGCCCCGAAAACGTAAGCAATATTGTCACTAGGGCTCACCGATAATCGTTCCCCAAATTTGAGCCAAGAACATGGCACGGGGAGGTATCTTCACAACGTCTTCGTTGGTCTCCTAAACCATGATTTCGTAAAACCGAGACGTACTTTGAGGTATTGACCCATCTTGAGGTCACTGGCTAACCCAATCGAAGTCGCCACGACGTCGTGGCTCCACATTAAAAACGGCTTCTGTGAGGAAAAAACGCCAGGACATGCAAGAGGACATGACACTGAATAACCCACGTATAGATTCGCAACAGGCCTTCCAGGATTGATAGCGCCGGCAAACATCTGGAAGAGCTGGCTAGTACCGACGCCACTACCCACACGGGCATTAATAGTCGTCGAAAACGGAGCCACGATCACGCCAGAAATGAGCGCCACGATGTACGACCACACGGGCAGCGTCGTCTCGCCTTTGAGCACGCTGATAAGACCTACGCAAAGGGAAAAGGTATCATAGATATTGTAGACGATATAGGACGTATCGCATGAGCTCACCGGCGAAGAATGCTAAAAGCAACAGAAGAATGTACCACCACCAGGGTGCCTCGTCGTACTTCTGCATGACAACCCAGTGTGGATCGGGTTGTGTCTTGTCGCGCGCGTGCTTGAAAGCTGACACGAATGATGGGCCCCAGAAGAAGATGCAATGAGCGATGAGACCGCCAATGGCAAGTGAGCCCATCAGCCCCGACCATGCGTTAGATCCAGTCAGCGCAGGAAGGCCGACCTCGTCAAGCGCCGTCTGATTCAATTGGAAATGGGGCCCTGTAAAGACGGCAGTTTGGTCGTAAATAGAACCGTTGGAAGTGAAGAGCGATGTTGAGAGCATAGGGAAACTTTTCGACTGGAAAGAGTAAATTACTACCATAGCCTGTCAATGAAGTAAGGAAGTTGTACTTACATCCCACGTATTCGAATAGTAAATCGCTGTAATGGCAATGTAGCAAAAGAAGTAGCCGACCCAAGAATTTGCCTGCTGGATTAGAGGAAGGCTCATATAACTGTGGCAAGACAAAGTTCAACTCGTCTGCGGAGATTGCATGCATGTGGGACTGACGCGGAGGTGATGTACTGCCAATCAAAGCTCAAACTGAACAAGCCAAGACCCTCATTGGCGTCCGCTCCACCGAAGACGTTGGTGAAGATATCCTGGACGTTAGGAGATGCGTGTTGGGAGGCCAGGCAGAAGATATTGACGCCATTCAAAAGCGGAAAGATGTACGACGGAATGATTTCGTAGACAAACATGACCGCAAATGCAGTCCAAAAAAGGCGTACCCGTTTGCGGTTCGAGGAATCCTTGTCAAAGTGGAGAGCTAGCGCCTACTTGTCAATCGCCGTGATAAGTCAAAGGACAGACTAATATACCTTGGAAAATGGAAATATTCGGTAAATTCTAAAAAGATATGAATTTACGCGGTCGAGATGTAACGGAACGATACTCACGCCCCAGTAAACCATCTCGCTAGGGTATACAGTGAGAGGTCGGAGGAGACCGACGATTCCGTAGCCGAAGACAGCAGACGAGAATGTCGCAAGAATGGCGGTCGACGCATGAACTTTCGTATCATAGTATAGCTGCAGGTCATATGACATTAGACTATGCTGTTGCGGCAGCGAATTCGGGTCTGCACTTACTCGCTGCACGGCAAAATTGAAGACGGCCGTGCTGCCGTATGATGCAGTCGAAGCAACTACGCTTGCTGTCACGTGCTGTATTTTGGCAGAGAAGTGCCGACATATCCGAATGGGCGAAACACACCTCCTTGAGTCTGAATTCTCCAGGATTGATGAAGTGCAGAGTAGGTCCAAGCCATTCGAATCGCGTTCCTTTCACCCAAGAATGGCGTGGGAAAAAGGTGGCCCAAAAAATACCGAGCGAGTAAATAACGAGTAGAAGAAACACTGAGGAGATTCCAATTTGGATGGGTTTGAAAACATAGATCTAGAAGCGGGTATTGGGCCCTGCGCTGACGGATTCAGGAGCGATCACATACCTGGTACAACGCGGCACCAAGGCCGCCAATCGTGGTACCCAAGACGATGGAGCGGAAGGTGAAGGGAGGGTCCTCGTCGTCTCTGAGGTCGACAAGGTACTTAGAAACGTCTCTCCCGCTGTTGATGACGGGCTCCCCATTGACGATGAGCGGTTCCTCGTCCTCGTCATTGAGGCCATCGGACAACTTGTCTGGGTTGACAAGGACACTGGCAGACTCCTTTTCATCCGTTTTCTCCTTGAATGCGGGCTCAGAAGAGGACCGAGTTGGCAAGTTTTTCTGTGGTCTAGCCATCACGGCAGCGAAAGGCTCAATGGAGGAGGTTGGTTTTGTACGATTCAGCCCTCGCGCGAAGCCAATCACGATGGATACGGAAAATTTTGCGATGCATGAACGATAGCCAGCCTTCATTTATAATGAGACACCTTGAATGCAATAGAACGAGGTGCGAAATCCGAGGATGTGAGACCCAAGGTGAGGCCCGAAGAAGAATGTTATCAAGCTTCTGTCAAGCCTCAAGGCGTCGCCAAAAGGGAGTACGCTAGGCATGGTGATTTCGCTTGCCGCCACATACTCACTAGTACTCATTTAATTAGCGGGAAACATGTGAGCCAACATAATGTTTCAGGTGGAAAATATTGGGATATTAGATATCTCGCGAATATTAGGGTTATAAAATAGTTATTCCACTCCAGGGGGTTTTATTATTTAATTACTACAATTAGTTTCTGTTGGAAAAAACATATGGAGGCCGGATACGCCAGCGTCATGCGCTTTCCAACGTAAGCTTCTTCAATACTCTGCCGCAGGAGGTGATGTACAACAGTACAAGAACCGAGTCGTGGGAGGTATCCGAGCGGTTTTGTGATTTCGTCGAGCCATTCTTGGCCGCGCTCCGACTCTCTAGCAAATATATACTTCGTGGCAACCATTCTTGTGCTCAAACAGCACTGCCTCTTTACAGTAACACGCCGTCAACACTTGAACGCACATATCAAAGACAAGCGCTCAGACCGGCACGTATGCCCCTATTGCGGTGACTTCGATTGGCCGTTGGGAAACAATCATCTGTTCCGAGATCACCTCGCAAGCATACACCCCGAATTCGCACTCGCCGATGCTGTGCCTTCTTTCCTCTCTTCCTGATAGTCATGGTACCCGGCCCAATGACCTATACTACGTGCCACAGACATCTTCAAACCCTCCACTACGGTCACGGTGCCCAACTTCCCTCCCCGGTTTTTTTTTGTTTTCTTTTGAGGGAAGGACGCACTGGCAGAGTACTCGCGCGATCCTGACTTCGTTATGTATGAGACAACAATGTGAGTGTATGCACACGACGCGTTCGGGCCGTAAATTTTATCCTACAGACAGCGACGACCGACGGAGCCCATCTCCGCGACTTTCGAACTCGGTCTTCAATTGTTCAGGCCTGTTCAGGTCCGGTTTTACCTATACAGTCACGAGATGTACTAATAAATATACTTTAAAACACCAAGCTGAGCGCTGAGCGTGTACGTGCGTACGTATAAGGCGACTCCTCGAGGTTCGTAAGAAGAGAAAAAATAAACGAAAAGCCACTACTACCTACCCATACGAACAGAAAAAAGGATAAGCACAACATTTTTCGCAAAAAGTAGGTAAAAAACGCGAGTCCGGAGACAGAGCGTGATGCTGATTTTTGGACCCATTTTCCTTTGTATTCGGAAATGCTCCCCGAGGCGCAACCACGAGGTGCCAGCCGAGCTCTCCCGAGCCGAGGCCGGTAGTACCGGTGAGAAGGCGGCTACGATGGGGGTGGCGCGGTCGGATCGTCGAAGCCCATCTTCCTGCGAAGGACCTCGAACGTCGGCTTTCAGTTTGGCGCATTGTGGCGCAGGCAGGCTTGGCGACGGCATCACTTGAGTTGCCAGCGGTATTGGCTAGCGGTTTGGGTTGGCGCTGATGTTAGAGGTGCAGGCAGAGGGGAACCGGGCATCATGATGGGGGAGTCGAGTCCGGACGACGACTTGAGATTCTGATGGGAAGGCTTGGTCCATCCGGCTCTGGATAAAACCTCCAGAGTAGGGTGTTGTCGAGGACTGTAAAGAGAGTGGCTGTGCGTTAAGCTTCGAAGTGAACCTTGAACCCTGGGGAATGCGACGGAATGAGAACATCAGGATGTGAGGAAAGAGGGTGTCGGGCTGCTTACAATGCTCCATGGCACTTAGTTTAAAATCGACGTCGAGAGGCAGTAACTCTTCCCAAAGAACCCGATTTGGAGAGTAGCAGGTAAGAAGATCGCCGTGGTGGCGATAATGATGACCACGAAGGCAAAAAAGATCGCGGTGTCTCCGTAATAATGAAAGTTTTGAAACCAC
Source organism: Lactarius trivialis (assembly GCA_003315845.1). Lineage (NCBI taxonomy): Eukaryota > Fungi > Basidiomycota > Agaricomycetes > Russulales > Russulaceae > Lactarius > Lactarius trivialis. The sequence continues at coordinate 14,384 of QFDV01001101.1, forward strand.
CGGTCGATAGCATCCGCTGAGAAGAGTGTATGGTCAGATAGGTTGGCAAAGGTGGGTTGACAAATGATAAAAATCGGAATGTATGGGAGCGAAAGCTCACATGCGCTCACATTCTGGGGTTTAGAGAGGCAGCGCTGCTAATATCGGCGGTATGGAGGAACGGACGGTGGGGAAACGTACAGGCGGGGGCTGGCGTTCTTGCCGTCGTACTCTAGACGGGGGAGGATGGGCTCGACGGTGGCCTGAACAAGGTCATCTCAGGCTTGATTTGTTGGCAGTGTGAATATGCGTGTATGCTCACGTGCAGAAAAATGTAGAACGTAGCGCATATACAGAGACGATTGTGGATCTTTCAAGTCACAGCTATTGTAGTCATCGTCCTCGCCACCCCGTCCAAAGTCTCGCGTCTCACACCCAGTGGGAAGTCCGTAGATAATTTCGTTTATCTTCGTTTACATAATCT
>QFDV01001115.1:2099-28352 GCA_003315845.1 Lactarius trivialis
TGGCAGTTGGCTTACGAGTACCCAAGCTTATGACGTGAAGTAAAAGAATAATCAAATCGCAGAGTTATGCTGTTAAATCGCTCATGACTGAACAATTCGGGCTCCGTTGCCTTCTCAGGATCCCCCTTCGGAGGCTTTCGCTGCCAAATCTATGCCTATGGTGCCCCTCGGGCTAGCATGGGTATGGCCCGGACTGTGGAAGAAGCCCCAGAGGGATTTTCAGGCCTTTGTTAGGCTCGTTGGGCGTCCCCCTTCTGGCTGTCTGTTGGCTTCATTCTATGGATGTGATCTCCCTAACCCATGATTTTCGGTGAGAGCTCATTTGTCTAATGTCTACCTGGCTGGGATCCCGTCCGAATCCGCGCTTCGCCTAGGTCGCGTGCACGATATTTCTCATCAACTGGTTTTAAAACCGATGAGGACCAAAGGGCGTACTGCCCGTTTAAGCGACGAGATTTACTCTCGTTATTGGAGCGTCAGACACGAGCGATAGGGGCCGCTGCCCAGATGACAACGGCAGCGACAGCACGGAGCCACCCACCCGCGTAGTCCCCCGTGCACGTCCCCGATGACGAGGATGATAGGGACTGCGACAGGTACTCCGTCCTGGCCGGCACCCGTGCGCGCCTTCACTTGCGATGACTCCAGTGACGGCGAAGGAGCCACCCACGTTGTGCCGCGCGCGTCCCCGACGATAACCGGATTCACGGCACTTCGTCTCGGCCACCTCAACCCGTGCATGCCTGAACGACGACGGGATGCGAGGAGGATAGTACCCAACGACGACTAGGTAACGGTGATTACAACAGCAGCGTAAATAGCATTGTATTTTCAACCAATCTATTACTCTTGGGAATGTGTGTTTGACATACGAAAAATAAGCCCTGCTTGAATTCACTGGATACCCGACAACAGGTCGATTCGTGGGTTCTGATGGAAGGAATGGGAGGAGGAGCGCACGGCCATCCTTTTCGGCTAACCTCCACAACCAATCTCAAAGCCGACAGCTTGCACGGCGAACTCGGAGCGTTGTGCATCCTCTTGTAGGCTATGACGATGGCTGGGAAAGCAGGGTAGCGTCGGCGTCGGGGGTCCAACTCGGTAGCGGCCGTCCTTGCCACCACAGCCTGGGGCGCCCAATGCCCGCGAACGACACACCGTGCTCCCAGCGGATCTCGAGCTCGCCTCGCAGCACACCCCTCGCCGACACGAGCGCAGGATTCCCAAAGATGGTGCCCAGCGCACCTCCGGGCCCACTCGGCGGGAGATGGACCAGCAGGAATGGGAGGGGCGACGCGTTGGCGGCGAGGAGGCAGCCGCGCGTAAAGGCGGATTCGGAGACGAGGAGCGCGACCGGTGGAGGCTCAGCGGGCACATCGTGATCTTTAGAGGCGAGGGCGGCAGCGTGCCTGTAGACGACACCTTCGAGCTCGCGCAGGTATCCAGGCCCCATCTTCCGCTTTTCGGCTTTGCATTGGGCGAGGACGCGCAACCTTCGACGGTTCGCTAGACTCCACTCTTCACGCTTTTCGGGATCTGAATAACCACCAGAGTTACGCGATGGGCCCGCCTAGTACAGGACACGCACAAGTTATAGCAGGCTGTTTTTCACCACCTGGAACCCACCACCAACCAATCAAATCGACGCCTCCGTCGTGGCTTCCTCCGACTCGCGTAAGAGACATAGACATATGTTCTGCGAGTAGAGACAAGGAGCGGTTTTCGAAGGCGGTTCCGCGATGCACATTCGAGAGTAGTTTCTCGGAGAAACGAATGACTTGAGTTAAACGCATAAAGTGACGGAGGAAAAAGGTCGACTCTGTTGAGAGAAAAAGTAACTAGATGACCACCGCAGGGGTCGAACCTGCAATCTCCTGATTCGTAGTCAGACGCGATGCCATTTCGCCAGGCGGCCGCACAAACCTAGACAAATTTGTGCGGATATAATAAGATGGAGCGGCGGATATTGCCGGAGCCGTAGCAAGGGCAAGCGGTTGTGCCGTCACGAACCTCCACCAGTTTCGCCGCCATGTCCTAGCAAGTTTTTCACTCTCAATGTCTTATTTCGCGCCGACTGACTCTGACTACAGCACTATCCTTGGCCGAGCCATCAAAACCGAGTACCTTGCACTCGGCACACTACTCAGCACCGTCGGGTTGTCGTACGCCGCGGCTTCAGGTGGAAGCAAGGAGGCGGCTTCAAGCTCAAAGAGCCTGCAAGAGGTGAAAGACTCTGTGAAAATCAGCTCAAGTTCCAAGTGAGTTGCATTTTCTTGCCCTTGATCGTGTCCTGACTTGGGTCATTACAGGGAAGAGGAAGATTTGTATGTTCTCAAATTGTTGTACGCGTTTGTAAAAGTTGGTGATGACTTGACAGGGCCGAAAGTATCAAAAGTTTCATTGCAGAGGCGGAGAAAGGTTCTAAGCATTAGATGGATAGATGGACTCGGTTGGAAGTTGGGAATAAAGCACCGTGACCCATTATGTACCTTCGAGCGAGTTACAATCGTCCTTGACGACCTGCCCAGCTCCGCTTTCTTGTTCCCCTCATGTCCCCCAAATCACAGCGCCCACCTTTAGACCCCATAGTAGTCGCCGCTGTATCCCCACACCACCGCTACACATCGTCCCTCGTCACGTCCCCAGAACTTTCTCCCCACTTTTCGTCCCCGCCACGAAGACGCTTACTCAACCGCCACCAATCCTCCATTTCATACCTCCCGGCTGACAGTCCACGTCTATGGACACCACGTTCGCCAGAAAAGCGCTCGAGCAATCTAAAGCGTAGCGTGTCGCTGAACAACAAGCGTGCCAGCACGAGCTCGATACCCCAACGGCCGACCCATAGGCCGGCTGTCTTGACGCTCGCTGAGAAGTGCGCGTTCGTTCTGCTATAATAATGTTTGCTTATCGTGGACATTCAAAGGCATGCGGAACTTCTCCAGTTCATCGCCCAGAAAGAGTCCAAATGCCTCGAGCTTCGTTCCCAGCTCGAGATACACGAGTCGGAGCTAAGAGATCTCAAGCGAAAGTGGGAGCGCATCGTTCATCGCGAATTCGGGCGTAACCTCTCCCCTACGTCTTCTTCCACATCATCTCCACAGGCGATCTCAAGTGGAGAAGCCGTCCTCAACGGCCTGACTGGAGGCGTACGCGCCCTAGCAGCCGTCAAGTCTAGCCCTATACCCGCCTCACCCCTTGCAAGGCGCATGGCACGTCAGGCAGCCTCGAGTTCTGTCTCATCCACAACCACGACGACTTCCGGCTCGGCCGCGAGCACAGGCACGGGCACGCGTCTCTCGCAGTCGTCCGCGTCCTCTGTGGCAGAAGAAAAGGCCGAGGAGCCCATTGCCCAGGACACGGGAGCAACTCCAGACCTCGTCTCGTCGGCGCCATCGGAGCAACCGACGTTGTCTTCGGTCAAGGCACGGCGACGGCTCTCGCGCGACACTCGAGTTCCCCTGTCGGATGCGCTCAGCCTGCTAACGGGCGCGGACACGAGCTCAGTGTTGACGAAGGGTGCGAGCTTAGGCGCAGTCCCGCCGACTTCGATCCCCGGGATTAACTCACTCGGCGCGATGGGACTCGGCCGCACGAATCTCGGAGACGCGGCGCAGGGGTTGATGGATTCGGTCGGCTCCAGGCTGGCAGGGCTGCAAAGGGGACAGACGTCAGTTGATCTCGATTCTCTCAACCGCGGCGCGTGGGTTAATGCTTCCTTTGTCTGTGTGTTCAGGTTCTCGAAGAATCAGAAACGGGCCTCTGTACTTTTCTCGGAAGTGTCGCAGTCTATTTTTTCTGCGCTTGCGCCGGGATCACCTGCACCTTCTGCCCCTGAAGCGGTGTCCCCAATGCAGTCACTGATCGACGAAGATGATGAAGCTGGAAGTACCATCCTAGGTCACGCTATCCTGCCCGACAAGGTAGCGCGCCCTAAACCGCTACCCCTGTCTATACCAGAGACTAAAGACGACGAGGATGATGAGGATTGGAACTGGTAAAGATCCATATGTTGTTTTATTGTGTGCGTACATAGAAAAAGCCAGTAGCGTTAAATGAATTCTCTGCGCCCGCCCTGGCCGGGAAATTTTAGTGCGGTTGAGCTGTGCAAGTGGTGTAGGGAATCTGACGTCGACCAAACTAGAACGAAAGTCGCACTCAGCTACAACTCAGTCACCGCCTCCGAGTCCTCTAAACGACTCATCTTCCGTCTGCGCAGCTCGGTCGAGTCAAGGAACACGCGCAGCATTTGCTGCCTTTGTTAAACCTTAGCACGTTTTTAACTTATCGACGCTCTTTCTCACTCATCTAAAGCCTTTTCCTCTCTTACTACAGCACACCACGAATGCTCTCTCGATGTATCAACAACCACTTCGTCCACAGCAGACCTGGTCTGGTCCCCAATTCGCCCAAGCACCTAAGCCTACTGCAATATCAACCTGGCCCACGGCCCCCGGCCTCTCTTCAGTTCACCCAGCCTCTACCGCCGCACCCGTCTCCCATCCTGCTGCCCACCAGGCCTTTGTTCCACCGGTGCCGCCAGGAGTAAATGCCCAGCAATGGCAGAACGGCAGATGGATGTATACCGCGCCTGGCGGCGGTATCACCACCGCTCAGCCTCAGGCATTCCCTCCTCCCACCCAAGTTGGCTGGAATGTTCCCGCTGGCTGGGGAATCACCCCGCAGTACTACCACCCCCCTCAGACACAAAAGCAACCTGAACGATCTTACTGGGATACCAAGCTCACCAATAACGGGCTCGGACTTGAGAACATGCATATCAAGTGCGCATCTTTTCCTTTGTCTATCACCTCCACGTCGCTGACTAGGTCCGTTATCAGGCAGCCTACTGCGAATCCCGCTCCTGGTGGAAGCAAGGATAAAGCACCCCACACCCCCTGGGCATGGGTTCCTCGCGAGCTAGACGACGACGACGAGGTTCAGGCAAGTAGTGCCGCTCAACATCACAATCCTCCACAGCCGCAACAACCAGGTCCAGCAGAGCACAGTACCAGGTACCCGGCACAGGGCCATGCCTACTTCTCAGTTCCAGCAGAACAACACCAACACCACCACCACCATCCACACCCACAGAGTGCAGTCGAGGCTGGCTCTAGACCTGCTCTTCCTCCAGCCACTGTTTTCTCGGCTCACATTCGTCAACGGTCCAACCCAAACCCTCACCAATCGACAGCGTCGACATATACCCAACCCTCCGCCACTCCTGGATCCCAGTCAATTGCTTCCGTTTCTACACAGCCCACTCATGGCACACTGTCCTCACAACGGAGTCATTCCCTTGTCGCCCCAACGCCACAGCGCCCAGGAATTCCAGAGTCATTCACGGCAGTACAGCAGCTTCGTCCGACATTCTCTCCTGCGATTGTCCGCACACCCAATCATTATCGCCATGACTCACAGCCCATGGTGCCTTCGCCTCGTGTCGCGGCCTGGGATGAAGCGAGTGGCCATAATAGCGCTGGGGTATCTGTGTCGGCAAACAGACAAATGAGCGGTGTCGCTCATATGATCCCGTCTCCGCGCGTTCTCCCGTGGAACGCGCATTCGAGGGCAAACGGTGGCGGTTCACCATCGCCCGCGCCACGGAATGCTCAATCTTCATCTTCCCACATCTACGACTCCTCGTCTGTGAGGGGACGGCAGCAGGCAGTGCAGCGCTCATATTCAATCCCCGAGCAGCCACGCACCGTAGGACCCGTTTCGCGACAAAACTCGATGCCCGTCGTGCCATCCGATCATCATCACCATCATCACCCCGACGCCTCCAGACGGTCGTCATCGACCATTCCCAATCTGGCCCAGTTCGCAGAGGAGCCCGGCGCCGTGCTGAGCCCCCTGATCGGCGCCGTGTCCTCCTCGTCCGAGTCCTCAGAATCCTCGACCGTGCTCGCCACCCGCAGCCCCCCGCCCCTCTTCATCCCCCCGCGCTACGGCCGCTCGCCAGAACCGTCCCCGCGGCACCGACCCTCGCGCTCTTCCTCCTCCTCGCCATCGGACTCCTCGGACTCGGACTCCGGTCACTCGCCGCGGCGCATCTATCGCTCGCCATCCGGCTCCCGCAGCCAGCACAGCACCTACAGCCGGCACAGCGGACACAGCGGGAATAGCGGGAACAGCGCGCGCAGTAGCGGTAGTGGGCATTACGGCGGCGCGTATGCGGCGGTCGGAGTGCCCCCACATACGCCGCAGGGCCGCTCGCCGGCATCGTCCACGCACACGCATCGCTCGTCGGCCTCGTCGAATCCGCTTCCGACGCCCCCGCAGGAACGGCGCGACCATCCGGGCCTCTCGCTGCCCCCGCCTCAGCAGCGCAAGCCCCCGCCCGGCACGTACTATCGCACGCTGCGGTATGGATTCTGGAATCGCCGTGGTGATCACCTCACGAATGACAAGTATGTCGTGTATGCCCCGCCTGATCGCGCCAACCCCCGCGACCTTGAGAGCTACCCGCTCCCCACGGAGGGCTACTTGGACCACTATGGCACGTTTATCAAGTACGACGCTACGCGCAGAGAACTCCCTGAGAGCCTCCCGCGCGAGGGTCGCCCGCCGAAATTTCCCTATGAGAGGGTGAGTTGCTCGTCCTCCTCGACGTTTCCTTTAACTGACGACAGCCTTAGTTCGTGACGCACGTGTATCTGTAGGATACACCGTGCGATGGGGAACCCGTTTTGTTTCAATGCTCTGATCTAACCTTCATCGATTTCGATTTCGTTCTGCTATTATATTCTTGATGACCCCTCGCCTCCCCTACTACAGCTCCCGTGACTGATCTAGTTGCTCTTTACATCTCACATTTCATATATCTATGTTTCGTTTCATATGCGGCCCGCTTGCGTGGCACTTGGGTTGAGTTCCCAGGGAACACATTTATCGCCACGACCTATATAACGTACAGTAACGCTGTTCTAGAACGACAATCAAGTAATCTTATAAAAAGCATTGCGCGCATACAAAAGATAAGCAATCCAGATAGATAGATAGATGATATAGGGGTGTGTGTAAGTGAAGAGCGAGCATAACGGTAATGTAGGAGCAAAGGACAAAGAATACAAACAGCGCACGCAAATAATAAAAAACAAGTCAGAGTCCGATTCCACCATGAAATTCACGCATGTGAGAGTAAATGCCCTGGCCTTGGGGGAACGTCTGGAGACAGACCCAACATGTGTGCGTATGGCACCTAGTGCACGTCATGTGGTTGCACCCTTCTGTGCGCTCGATGGGCGCTGCGCAACCCGGGCAGTTTTTCACGTCGTGACCCCGCATCCACTCCTGGAACAGACGGTCGCCGCCGTCCTCACGGTCCGCGCAGGTGACACCCTCGTGGTATTCGACGTGGCACGAAGGGCAAATGCGTGCGTAACAGGACGGGCAAGATACTACGGCGTTCCGCGGGCCTGTGGGATATGCCTGTGGGCAGTCAGGCGTCGGGCAATAGTGATACTCGTTTGGACGAGCTTGCACGTGAGCATGGAAGGCTGCCAGCGCAAGAGCATCGAAATTGGAAGGGGTAAGGACGTCCCGCGACAGCCAAATAGGTATCAACGCTGTGCATTTGCCCTGATTGCCAAGGCAACTAATGGGAAAGGTCCGTCTGTCCGCCGCGGCACTCAGATAAGCATCCAAGCACGACTTGCACCATTTGTGTCCGCAGCTCGTGTGTATAGGCGTCACGGGAGGGTCGAAGCACACAGGGCAATGATCACTGTTAGGTTTCGCATCTTGCCGTGACTCGACCATATGAACGAGTTGCTGTATCTCTTCATAGAGTGTCTCTGGACCTCGCACATGGAGAAGCTGGTTTTGGATGTCGAGGTTTATGTTTTCTACCCCGTGCCGTTGCTGAGCTGCCATGAGCTCGGGACCGAAGAAAACACCTATGAGCCTCCCGCCAAGAGGTATGGAGCGAACTGTATGTTGTCGCAGCAAGGAGAGCCTGGAGAGGATGGCCGCAACCACAGGTCCACGCCGTTCAGCGGTTCCGATGAGCCGTATGCATCTGCGGAAAAAATGAACGGAAATCATCACGCCGGAGTTGCGAGCACGCAGGTCATCCAGGAAACGAGAGCCAGCTTCGCCACGAAGAAAATCATCCCAAACTTGTTGGCCATTTTCCTTGACTATCTCGCCGGCCAAGATCTCCGATAGCTCAATCCTGAGGCGCGCAAGCGTCTTGCTATCTTCGGCTACCAGTCTGACAGCCGGGTCTCCCTCCTCCTCGCCGTAAGATAGAATGTTGAGGTACGCTCCGCGTATGTGATTCTGCACATTTTGTTGCAAAATCTGGAGATCTTGCTCGACGAGATCAAATTTCGCCCGGGGAACACGTTGCAGAGCAGAAAGCACCCGCACAACAGAAATCTTCTCCATACCTAACGAGCGCTGCTTCACTCGGTGGAGCTCGCAAGCTGCCCTGGCGACATCGGGAGACTCGAATTGGCACCATACAGAAACCCTTCCATGCTTGTAGGGAGGAGGATTTGGGTGGAATTCAGTGATCTTCCCAAAGCTCTCCAAGGTTCTTTGGACTGCAGGTACGCCGAACTTGGGAGCCTGATAATTCGCACGTTCGTACATGGTACCTTCCGTCGGTCCGAACTTGTCCAAAAACTTCGTCTCCACGTCCGCGGGCAGTCCCGTAAACCGAACATTATAGGCGCCGAGAATTGGGATGCCGTCGTAAACCTCCGCAGAGATCCAGTGTTTTCGCACCGTGAGGCCATCCGCTTTGGACACAGCCTTTTGAGCTGCCTCCATAGTACTATATCCGGCGTAGCCTGTTTTACAAGGAGCGGGCCAGGAGACACGGACGTAAGAGTCACGGAGCATACGGTTCGAAATGCTCCTCGGCAAGGACAGATGAAGGCTATGCCCGGGGAATTCTGGGATTTCTCTGGCATCAAGGCTGTCTATGGCAGAAACTGCCTCACGATAGGTCGCCATCAGCACCTCGAAGACATTGCGCGCGGCATCGTCACGTGACCGAACATTTTTTACTTGGCCGAAAGGTGAAATTATACGTTCAACTGTGGCGCACTGTGTGTTCACAGGGACATTCTCGACCGTAAACCAGAGCGACTCCATTTTAGTGACGATGTTGGTGATTGAAAAGCCGCCGGAGAGTGTGACTTGCGTGCCATCCATCACGAACAGAACAAGTTCGTCTGGCAAATGCCTAGGGAGTGATGAGTGGTCGTGGAACCCTCGTTGTGGTAAACGAGTGTTGTGAAGCGGAGTGGGAGAAAATGGTGCGGTCATCCGTTGGGAAGTGGTCCGTTGGGAAGTGGAAGAGTGCGATGAACCGGGGCCAAAACGCCCAGCGACGACCGCCGGGTCCCGCTTGACTGCGGTCGCCGGTACAGTTGCTAGGACTGCGCACGCCTCTGCCTTCACGTTTTCCACTAGTTGTTGGGCCGGTTTGGCGGATATTGTGCCGACTGGTATTGAAGCGGGAATCGTGTTGTGCCGGGAAGTGACTTGCACGGTGTTTGCTTGAACGGGCGAGCCTTTGAGGGGCTGCTTGCGTTCGGTACTTGCGCTTGAAGGAGGCTTGGCACTACCCACAGTATTTTTTGAGTGGGGTAACGCAGCTATCCCATGCTTGCATTTGCCTGGGGGGCGACTGCATCGGCCACACGTGCGAGGCCGTGGCGACTGTCCCAACGCCTTCAAGGGAGGTGAAGCGGTTGCAGGCGTGAGCTATTGTCAATTAGCCATTGCCTAATGCACGAAACAGACATAAGTGCTCACAAGACCAATATTTTCAGAAACAGCATTTTCGTCAGTGGTTGAATCAAGACCCCAGGTGGGCTCAGGGAGGCTTTTCTCGTAATCAATCGGAGGTTGATGTTGATCAGAGCTGTCAGGTTTCTCCTGTTCCCGCTCCTACAAAAACCGTCAGACGGCAATCTACACAGCAAAGCACAGTCTTTCATACCACGTCCAGCGGCCCATTGGAAGGCGCGTGCGATTGTCCTGCGGCAGGGTGTGGATGGGCGACTGCATCAAGGGAGGGGACAGTCGAGGAGGATTGGGGATGTTCCGAGTCAACCGACCCGTTCGGAGTCGTTTCGCTATCAGGGGGGGAAACTTGAAAAGCGACATTGAGCGGGGGATCATGGTCGAAAGGTATTGGTCCAGGCCCAGCGCTTTGGGGTAGCTTGACGACAGGTTGCTCATTATTAGCAGGTATCGGCACGATGGGGCGTGTTGTCGGGTCAACTGGCGTTGCCAGAAACACCTAAAAAGGGACATATAAGACAAAGACAGGGATATGTCAAGGACTGCGTACGGTCATAGTAGCTTCGCGCGGCTGAGCACGCTGGGGCCGTCAAATGAGAGGGTATTAGAGGATTAGTGAAGACATTTACGCACGTCCACCCACGAGTCCACCCACGTTAAGGAACGATAAATGCTGTCGATCGAAAAATGTGTGCGAGTGCACACCCTCCACTGACAGGGAAAGGGGAAGAAATAGCGACATATACGATCGGATGGCAATGAATCCCTGTACGTCAATTTGGGAGGCCTCAGACACACTCTGGCTGAACGAAGTTGAGGAGGGCAATCACGGCGCTCCGTAAGGTAGTCCAGTAGATCGATCTAAGACAAGGCAGAGTGAGGGAAAGCAGAATACATGAAACGATAGTTGTACCATGTCGTTGTGGGGGACATGTGCGCGAGGACAGGATTCTTCTCTGCATATACCAGTATAGACGAAATTTCTGCAAATGGCCCTAGGTCGGTGAAAGGGTACAATTAAATGGGAAGGCGGGTTGGGCTGCTCAAGTATTGAAAAAGTGGGACCGTGGAGTGAGAGAGAATGAGGACATACCGGTCGAGGAGGGAGAGAGCTGTTCATGGTGAGCATATATTCAAGTCGGTATGAAGAGGGGGGAATTTAAGGCCAAATGGGATGAAGTAATGATCATGGAAAAACGCCCCTCAGACCCAGTCACAAAGTATAACGTCAGTGCAAAAGTCGCAGTCACTCCTCTATTGCACATATTTAAACTCCGACAGATACACACGTGTATACATAGTAGGTCCATGCACAGGTCCATGGGTCTACGTACCCATCACTACTTGGTCCATCTAATCATCAATTGTAGCTTCTACAACAGAGTGATTCCGAGCAAGGCAAAACCCACCAGAGACATCAGCTGGCCGTTCAACTCCATACATCTACCTGTGGCATTGGGTGAGGTGTCAACAGTACTCGTTGGACCAGAGAAGACACCGGTTGGGGCTGGAAGCGTCACAGCTTTGCTACTTCCATTGGGGTAAGTCCACACTGCCGAAGGCGACGGTGTTGGTCCGGGCACCCCAGTGGTGTAAGCCCGCACATAGTTGATTTCAAAGTACGCATTATCATACTTAGGTGAGCCCGGTCCGACCACGTTGTCGACGTACTGCATATAATCCATGAGTACCACGATCGATCAGCCAACGGCAAACGCACACAGAGGCCGGTTGGGCCCGAATTGAAGCACTGTGGATTATACACCGGTGGAAGCCCAGCCCTGCGAAGCACCTCAACATGCATCCCTCCGGTGTTTGAAACGGCGAACTAACCAAACGCCACAAAGGGTGATATCTATGACCAATTGCTGAGCAGTGAAGTACTGAGAGATGTTGCAAGTAGTCGCCGGGTAGCTCGCCGACGGTGGCCCCCATTCCGAAATGTCGATCGAAGAAGTTGACGTAGCCTGCAAGATCGATGGTGGCAAATTCGCACGCTGTAGCAGTATCATGTTAGCTCTATGCCATGTCTCTCCAGAAAGTTAAAGATAGCGCGCACAGTCCAGAACCAGATGCTGTGCCTCCCATGAGAACCGACGAGCATTATAAACAAGCTGAATGACGCACAAAATCCCGGCCACATCAAATTGTGTGGCCCAAACCCCGCCACCTGCTTCAGCAAAACCTGCGTTGAAGCTGTTGGGACTCGTCTCAGAGACAATGCATCCACTCGGTTGCGAACAATCGGTCCCGCCCGACACCCCCGTTTGTACAACGCCCGCAGGTTGCCAACATCCCGGTAACGTGTGCAACGCGTACTGATTTGCGCCCTACGCCAGCTTCAGCACATTGCCATGTGGCTGTACGAAAGGACAAGAGAAGCTCACCATGAGGTTGACTCCTTCGATGATGTCAATCTCGCCATTGTCCGGCCACGTAGGCCCTTTGGTCCAAAATGCTGGCCACACCTGCGTTAACAGTTATGAGACCACGCAACTTGACGGAGAAAGGTAAGTACCGAGCACCCGTACGGAAGATGGGTTGAATCTATAATCCAGAGACTGCCAACCCCGTAGAAGTCCTGGGAGGTAATCCGGATCTGAGATCATATTAAAATCGACCCGGAGAGGCGGCGAAAGTCGTGGAGTACCGTATTCCTTTTCTCGTTGTATGGGACATTTGAGACGTTATCGACTTTGATGACTGCCTGATTGTTCTCGTTGATATAGGCCAGGCTTTGCTCCAAGGCAGAATTTCTGTCTAACCACCAAACGTCGCCTTTGAAAGAAAGGGGGTCAGCGGCTACATAAGGACTTTTATCATGCATACCCAGGGTAAGGTTATCCCAACTACCGTAGAAATCCCAACGGTCGAAGAAGGTCGAACCAGAGTAGTCCCGGACTATGTCATATGGGGTAGAGTATGGCAGTATTGAGAAAATAATGCAAAAAAACGATATGCCGAACATCTTCGAGGACTTGCGTGTTGGTGAGAGAAAATAAGAGAGTAAGGAATCCAGGGCAGTTCACCTCGGCCTGATGACACCTGGAAGCTCCCCCATCCGTGCGGCAGTCGGAGCCCTCCGCAGAAGAAGCACGAGGTTTGCCATGAGGCCAAAAACTTGAAGTTCTGCCAGCCGTCGATGATAAGATGAAGACAAGATAAGGAGAGAATCTTATTAGTCACCACACTTCCCAGTGTTGACGGTACACGCCCGTCCTCGTCATCAGGCCTGATGAGCTAGCCACACCAACACCGCATATCATCGTCTTCTTCTGGAAACTTGCTCCTCGAAATGGAGGCATCTCCCGATGCCCTCAACCCCCACATTCATGAGAGAGGTTCGCCAGCCATACGCGCAGCCAAAGATATCACATTTGGGAGTGTACGTCGAAAATCCCTTGTCTGTTGCTTGGCCTCACTTGGTACCGTCACCTAGGTTGCCGGAATAGCTTCGAAGTTTTTAGAGCACCCCTTCGACCTCACCAAGGTTCGCTTGCAAGCACAGGTACTTGACGCTACTGCTCGATTCAATGGACCGCTGGACTGTCTGGTCCAAACATTCAAAAAGGAAGGGGTGCGGGGCTTGTATCGTGTACGCGTGGCTCTTTCTTTCTCGTAGTTCCTAGCAATGCTCACCTTAAATCAATAGGGTTTGCCCGCACCTATAGTGGGTGCAATGGCCGAAAACGCGACCCTGTTCCTGGCATACGGAGAGCTGCAGAATGTCATCCGGCAAGTAGGAAACATTCCCGTGACGCAGGCCCTTTCACTCCCTCAATTGACCCTCGCAGCTGCGGGTGCCGGCACTATAACCAGCTTCGTTTTGTACGTTGTCCTCTCTACAACGTGAACTATTTAGGTGTCCTTACGGTTAGCACTAAGGACACCTATAGAGCTCATCAAGTGCAAGATGCAGGTGCAGATGCTAATCACCCCCTCGTCTACAGTATCAGCGGCCGCAACTACGTCCATTCGAGACCTCCCGGGACCTTTGGCTATCTTGCGCGATGTCATTCGCACGACCGGCGTCCGCGGGCTGTGGCTGGGCCAGGCTGGGACACTTATTCGAGAGACGGGCGGAGCAGGCGCATGGTTTGGAACTAAAGAGCTCGTCTGCAAACTTATGCGCAGGGACGCGCCAGAGCGACAACTTCGGCCTTCGGAGAGTGCGCTGAGTGGCGCGTGTGCAGGCGCAGCATACAACCTTGCGTTTTTCCCGGCCGACACGGTCAAAAGTACAATGCAGACAGAAGCGGAGCTCCGGCCGGGAACCGTTGGCCAGAGGTCGTTTTCGACTGTTGCGAGGGAGCTTTATCGTGCACAGGGCTTGAGAGGGCTCTACGCAGGGTGCGGGATCACGGTCGCGCGATCGGTGCCCAGTAGTGCATTAATATTTTGGATATATGATGGGTTGAGAGCGCGGTTCGGGTAGAGAACGGCAATGATTTTGCTTTCGTAGCTTTGTTATTCGACACACACACACATAGAACTATTCTCAGCGTTTGTGACTGTGGCTGATTTCAGTATTCCTTCCACACCGTGCACTTGTATAATAGGCTGAGTTATGCCACGCGTCAGTCAATTGTCCTCTTTCTTGGTTTTCATTACTCAGGCATCTAATGTCTCTTCTTCGCCATGGACTACGCCTGCACATATCACCCGCAGCATCTCGTCTACCCGCCATAGTTACAGTGACGAAACTCGTCCAACGCCGCGCGTACGCCTCCAAAAAAGCAAAACACGGAAGTAATGTGGACACCTCGGAACGAGCGACCATGTCCGGCTCGAAGCGCGGCCCCATCACGACGACATCTCTTACCCCGGGCTCGCAACAGGCCCTATCGGACCCCGCCGCGCGAGAAGAGCACGCGCGCACGTCGGCGGCGATGGCCAGCCACGTGGACTGGTTCCGGCGCGAGGCCGCGCAGCTCGACGTGCGCGCGAGCGGTCGCGTCACGCCACAGTTGCTCGACCCCGTGCGTGTCTCACTGTCGCACGCGACACATAAGGAAGAAGCGACGTCGTCCGTGCGACTGGAAGAACTTGCTACCGTCGGCGTGCGCGACGGGTCATCGTTGGTCGTGACCGTATTCGAACCGCAGGTGAGGCCGCCCCTCCGCAACCTGCTGCGGACGACAAAGTCTAAAATTCTCGCAAACGCGCTCTGGTAGAATTTAAAGCACGTCCAAGACGCCCTGTACGACGCCAAGATACAGGGTATCATCCCTCAACGCGTCGACGAGCGCACGCTGAGGATACCCATACCGAAGTGCGCTTTTGTTCCTCTCTCTCTCACCCTCGTTCTGATGGGGTCCGTGCTTCTAGGCCAACGGTGGAAGCGCGCCACGCCGCGTATGCGACCGCGTCGAAGCAAGCCGAGAATGCGCGTGTACAGATCCGGCGCCAGCATCAGGCCAGCGTGAAACGGGGTAAATACTCAAAACATTCTATCGAGTACGATGAGGTGGGCTGTATGCACTCTCTCAGAAGTTTCCCTGGAAATACGATGATCCCTCTTAGTTGCACAAGTTGCAAGATCACCACATCGCCGAAGTGGATGCCATTCTGGCTCGGATCAAGAAGAGCACAGGCGCACGGTGAAAGGTTCCGACGACCTGGATTTGGCATCGGTTACGTCTTATCCCGTGCTTCCTCAAGTGACTGTTGGGTTCTCACACTTCGACGGCAGGAAGTCGGCAGGGAGACATTTCGTTCTACCGAAAGCATAGCCGAATTTCACCATGTAAAGCTGGCACATACATTTATCCAAGTTTCTAGGTTACGATATCATGACAATCGCAGACCCCTGTCCCTGAGGCATTTTCGTAGCTCATTACATCATTATCCCTGCGAGTAGTGCACGTTCCCCAATAAGCGCATACTTGATCCAGCTCGTTACTGGTCAACAAAGATAGTGTTGAGTACAGCCTGGGACACGCACTTGCAGTCGTGGAGACGACTCAGGCTCGTCTCCGTTTGACCGTGAGCCGGCATACCACCTCAAAGGAGATGCGGGCAGAACTGGACCCGCTCCAACGGCTTCCTGATATCAGAGCGCACATGACACTCTTGCTTTGGTCTCAGGGCAAGATCATTTACTATGCGTGACTCGGCGGCGGCAGCAGGAGAGGGATGTTCTGATGTTTGATTCGAGTGATCGGTGATATACAACGCTGGTCTACTTGACAACGCGGACCATCGAGGCGAAGTGATGAGAAGTTCCGTTGATCTCAGGTAGTACGTATTGTGTAGTGTCACTGCCTGGTAGATCCACCGGACTCTGAATTCCCCCGAACTGCCAATGGACCCAAGTTCACACAATTATTGTTCTGGATCTACAAATACAGGCTGGAGGGACCTTTCATATGACGTCAATCTCCGAGGCGCCGACAGAGCCTGTCCGGGATACGAGAAACCTGAGACGTTCTCCACGCAAATGGGCGGCGACGCGGCCAAGATGTAGCCTGGGTGGGGAGTGTCGCAGGGACGACAGGCGCCAACGATGTTTGGCGCGAACTTGCACGAAATCTACATACACAAGCACAGCAGGACTCGCACCGACGCCTCGGGAGGACCTTTCGGAGCAACGCGCGAAGCACAGAGAAAACGGCGACGATGCAGGGCTGACAATAGATCATTCTAGTGGGGCCCAAGCGGCTGGGGGGGGACAAGGCGTACCATCGCAATGAAAGAGGATGTCCGGTGGAAAATAAACCACAGAGACCTGCAGACCAGGCGTAGAACTGAGATCTGGCTCACTGAAAACAGTCAACTGCGGGCGGTAGAGTAGAACCGTGGTCATCCTCACAATATGCGAAAATGGCGCTCGCCGAGGATAAGATATCTGCATAGAGTGAAAACGATCCTGCGCCAAGCGTGCTGTTGACCTTTATGGCTGTAGTATTGAAGTCAGCGAGAGCGCTCATAACGGTCTCGTTCATTTGTTGTAAAGTCCCAGCAAGCCGGGCTGTTGCTCGCACAGCATCAGCTTGGGCAGTATGCATCAACTTCACTTCAACGGCACTGGAATTCAACGCATCTGACAAGTGGCTAGCGCTCAAGGAAAGCTGCGACAGAGACTGAACCAGAGGGATGAGTAGAGATAAATATGCAGAACGAGAAAGCTTGGCTCACGTTCATGGCTGAAAGTAGACCTCCTTCAATAAGTGAGACTCGTTGCCATATTTTGTCCTGTGAGGATCGTAAGTACAATATCTGACAGACATGCCCGACCGGCGGTGCGTACGGAAGCGACAAAAACCCTGCTAATTTGGCTGTCCAGAAGATCATAGACTGAATCCAGATTCGAAGATAATGACCGCTCGAATTCGGTTGATAAGTTCATCAATGTTCGTGAATGCTGTTCCAATGGGGTCATCGACCGCGTCAGAACGAGTGGAGTAAGTACCTACATCGGATAAAGCCAGCGAGTGCCCCATACTCTGCTGGAGTTGGACATCAAAGGTTTCTTGATGAGCACGCAGAACCTAAGGATATGATTCGATTCCGGCATGCTGCTAGAATGACGTTGTTGGATGAATGACCTGCTGCAGCTCACCAAAAACTTTCTCGGCGACATCAATGTAGATTCTTTCGGCAATGCTTGGAGATGCTTGGAGGTTATCGACAGAGCGCTGCAGATCCTAGTACAGAAGTCGGGAATATGGGCAGGCAGCCGCGACAATAAGCTATGGGTCTCACAAAAAGTAACGATTGCCAAAGAGTGCGCATATCTTCCTCCCTCTCTGCGTGTTGCATGAGACGACGAATATATGCTACTTTTTCGACGGTAGCATTTCTGTATATCTCAAGCGCAAGGTCTCAACATATAAAATATCAGCATTCGCGTTCAGCCGATAGCGATAGGGCAGAGTACATGCCTTTTTCATTACTACGCTGGTATGCAAAGCATAGTTGCGCTACCGGAATGTGGTCGGCAAAGGGTACTAGTCAAAAATAGGACGGTGCGCACGAATTTCACGCAGATACCCAGAATAACTGGCCCAAGATTGTGTGCTCCTGGAAAGAGCCCTGTGGTGGCTGTAAGTAAACTCGGGGACTCAAGAGGCCCCGTACGCTCACTCTACACATATGCCATGGGGTGCACGATTGCCTGACATCCCCTCTTCCGAAAACACTTCGCACTCAAGAGGAATGGAATGAAATTCAGCGGTTCGCAGTTCGCACAAAGTCATCGAAATTGCAGCTGGTTTCGCCGTTTATAAATCGAATATATGCGTGTAAGATGCATACCCTTGACTCTCTCGTCAGCATCCATCTCTATGTCGGCGCATCTGGAGCGTATGCGCGCGGCGGCGCGTCGAAAACAATCTGGTTTTCTCGCGTATGGCTCTACGATACCTGACGCACTCTGAGAGCGACTAAATGGGTAAAAGGCAAGGCTCACTACTCGAAGAAACGAAAGCATCCTCGCTGAGGGAAAAATCTACCAGCAGCGCAGGTCGCAAATGAACAACCCAGCTGTTTGAGAAGGAGAGACGCCGACCTGGGATGCCCGAATCTGGAGGTAGTGGGGAATCCTCAGGAAAGAAAACAGCGGAGAGTGCATAGGCGCTAATAGTTGGCAGTACGATGAAGACCGTAGAGAATCGCATCATATTCACGACTGCAGCAGCGGCACACAGCGCTCTACTTGGCGCTCTAGCTCGTCGTTTCCTCGTCACGTGCCTGAACGCCACAACGGGCGCTCAGCCCTTTTTTTGAGTCGCCTCGCGATGAAGGAGAGCCTGACGGGGACTCCTCGTCTAGGTTACCTATGCCCGTCCTTTCAGTGGTGTCTTCCCGATTTGAAGATGAGCGTTTCTAGGTGGTAGTTTGGCAGCCATCTTCGCCATCACTCGTGAGGAACCGGCGGAGTTTTTCATCCGTACTTTTCAGCTCTCAGCTGGTTCCCAAGCAGTGGATCTTCGCGGTTAAGGATCTCTTCAAAGTGCTGTCATCGTCTTTGCTGGAGCGGCGCTTTGATCACTGCCCTTACCTCCTTTGTAAATGCTGGTCGTTGAGGCCGATGTACGGACTCTCTAACTTGAACTTTGATATATGCCAGAGTATGGCCTGATACGAGGCCCGATGTATGGCTCGATACAGTACAAAGCCCGATGGTGAATGACCCAGGTCCCAGATCACTTTCGTAACAGAACACATGATCCAGAAACTGCACTTGACTGAATTGTAGCGTGCCGCCGCCAATTTCATCCGTGTCAATCGGTTTCGGTTGTCAGCATCCACTGACCGACCTATTGGCGCCTAGGCGACTAACTCCAGTCATCATCCCAGCATCTAGACGTCACTTGTATCTTGATCGAAGGCATGCGAGCCAAATCTGGAGAGTGGCGACGCGGCCGCGGGTCTTGTTGTTATTTGGCCGACTGGCTGTCTGCTTCAATTCCGGATGTCAATGCGAAGTCCGGAAGAACCACACCAGACGGCGCTTCGCGAAGGTGATGTCGTGATTGGCTTCACCACGGGCCGATAAACTAGGTCTGGCACACTATCAGTGATCAGTCTTTTGAGCTGTGTCCTACTACCCATCCGTCTGTCGGTCTAGTATATAGCTTTACTACATTGATTGGGACAGTCTTATTTCCGAGATATTACCTAGGCGGTGTTGTTGCAACTTTACGTTTGGAACAGTCTACGAGGAATCTAGGCGACAAAGCGTGCGGCGTGTATGAAAAACAACAAAGGAGCTACGGTTACAGCAGTTAGGATGCAGGCGCAAACATAGCGACAAGGCCGCACAACGACCAGAGACGAAAGGCAGCAAAGGCCCCGAAAAAAATGAAAGAGAGGGGATGATCGCGCAGGGTATCCGATATACAAAAATTATTTCGTCAAGAACAAGGTAAGATAGGAGAACAGAATTACGCTCATCGACGCTCCTCGGCGCGGTGCTTGCGGTGACTCGAAATTCCAGCAAGCGCACGAGCCTCCCACGGTCCTGGCCCTTCGCCTTCCATCCAGTTACCTGAGATGGGCTCGCGTTCGAAGTCGCCGTCCTTGTAACCGTAGCGCTTCTGGAGTAGCTTCAACAGTGGGTTGCGAAGGGCCGGATCCATGCGAACGCTTTCCCCCGGATGATAACTTCCTACATCATGACGGGACAGGCTCTCCTCGAACAGTGCCTCCTCGAATGTACAACCGCAATTGAGATGGCCAGGGGGTGCCATGCGAGGGGGATGGGCCCGGCGTTCGCGACGCGAATCGTGCCACGCACATAGGGCGTTGCCCGCACGGTTAAGCGAGCAGAAAAGCTTGATGCGTGCATCCGTCCGCGTTTTCCACGAAGCCGCAAATGAGGGCGAAGAGGGAAGCTGTAGTGCCGGGGATGGAAGGCCACTAATCGATGACGATGAATACAAAGATCCCGACGCGGGATTCGCAAGCTCGTTTTCGAGCTCACGGATTCGTAATCGGGCAGATTCATTGATAAGTTCTAGTTCTCGAACTTTGTTGCGTAGATACCGAAGCTCATCTTCAGCAGAGCGATTTGGCCGAGAACCCGCGGCGACCGCGGTTGTGGGGGTGATGGGCATCGCGCCGCGACCAGAAGGGAAGTGTGCTAATTGCGGGATAATCAAGGGTTGT
The DNA here is from genome assembly GCA_003315845.1 of Lactarius trivialis. Lineage (NCBI taxonomy): Eukaryota > Fungi > Basidiomycota > Agaricomycetes > Russulales > Russulaceae > Lactarius > Lactarius trivialis. Next base: position 22,476 of record QFDV01001115.1, read on the forward strand.
GCCGGGGTTGTGCCTGGCCGGGTCTGAGGATAGGCGTTGAAAGACTCGGAGTATCCTGTAGTTGAAAATACCGGAGGGGAATGAGGGCCCGATGCATTAGTATTAGCGTAGTTGGAGTGATTATAGTCATGGTATTGCATGTATGATGTTGATGGACTACCAGACGGTGATGAGATGTTCTGAAAGGACAAAGGATTGGAATGTCCGTCGAAGCTCGCTGTTTGGATGGATGGCGGTTGTCCCGTGACATCGGCATTGGTCTGAGACCAGACCATGCCCGATGCCACGTCGTAAGATTGGTGCTGAGAGCCGTCGCTCATAGGTGATGGAGAATTTGAGCCCTCGGAATTGGGCGACAGATGAATATCACCCATAGCTCCTCGAAGACTTGACGAAGTCATGCTAGAACCCGAGGACCGCGGTCGACTATCCTCACCAAACGTTGGTCGTCGCATGGGAGGCTGTTCAAGCGGAGTTATTATTTCCTCCATGTGTCTATTAGGACAGCTTCGTACCCTGCCACCTGACACGGCGAAAGCATAGGCTTGCTGCCTTTCAGCTTCTAGGACAGAGAATAAGGACTTGTCCTCCATTGAAAAAATACAACACCCACCACCTTCAGTCTTAACCCAATTTTGAGGATAGTTCGCGCTCGACATTTTTTCCACCTCGCTAGTGTATTTGTTACGTATCCTTGCTTCGTGTGGCGAGGTAGAATAAGGTTGTTTGGAACGTCTGAGGAGGGCTCCTGAGGAATGGCGACGAATGGGAGGAGACGTTGACACGAGGGGTTGTGGCTTTGATGCAAAAGCTGGGGTGGTCGAGGATGGCAAGTAGAAGGCTTTTGGATCAGGTGCTCGCTCTAGCTTCACGTCGGGAGTGCTGTCGGATGATGATGGCCGTTCAGGCCAGTTAAAAGCGTCGGGAGTCGGCTCCAGCATATGCAATGCCAGGCAACAATTATAGGGAAAATGAGGCAAGGGGTACAATGCACGAGCTGGGCTGCTGCCTGGGTGATGGTGTTACAACAACTGATCAAAGGTCGCGAGGGACTTAGATTCTACATTCCGTCCGCGACCACCAAGAAGTATAAAAGAATCGCAACAGGGCTGTACGGATCCATAATCATCTCGAGGAATGCGATTAGGCGAACCCGCGGCGAGGGACCGTCGTTTGAAATGATCTACGTCTCCACAGTTTGAGTGTCAGTCCGGAAAACAGCCCTGAACCGAGGAAGCCTGGCCAATGGCGCCCCGCTTTGCCCGAGCCTGTCACAGTGATCTTATCCCGAGAATGACACTCCGACCTGGCCTAACACAATAAGGAAACTTCTCGCTGACTGGTGTTCATTCGTTGATGATTCATTGATGATTCATTCGTTGATGAGATAATTCTGCCGGGAATAATATTCAACCTTGGCTGTGGTCACAGCTGGGTTACTCAGCGATCGATCTACACTCTGCAGGCTGCCCAGCCCGGCGCTTGAAGCAAGCTGGAAACTTGACAGTCAGATACTGTAACCGGTCCAACCCCCTCCGCAGAAACCGAACAGAAAGTCAGTACTTACACGTTTTGTTTCGGTTTCCCTCTCTCGATCGCTTCCGAGCATACCCTTTTGGGTACGCAATATTTTTTGCCCAGAGGGTCATGCCAGATCCAACATCTGATCATTTATTCACCCCGTGGGTTAATGTGCGTGCAATCTCGGGCTCTCACCACGGGTTAGGCGGAGTGGGCCATTGTGTAGGTGCGAAGGCGCCAGAGCTTCTCTTCTCGATATCGAAAGAGTCCATCCGTGCCCCAATTGTCCACTTTGAGCTGAGATAACGGCTCCCCTTCACGTGAATGGTTACGTGACATTATGAGCGACTAGATTTCGTGAATCTGGATCGCGCCACTATCGGGGAGGATGCGTTGGGGCGTGTGTCATGATCGTAAACACACGAATTAGCACGAAAATATACTCGCATGCCGTTGGCCGCATCGTAGCGCAATGAATATTCAGAGCCGTTGTTGGCAGGGTATAGCAGCCGCATGTAACGTGTGAAATACTCGCTAGCAGACCACGTCACTCGTAAAAAGCCATTGTATACGAGCGGCTAAGGACACTGGTGAGTACAAGCTTGGACAATGTCAGAATCGACCACGGCCTGAGCAGCTGTAGCGACAGCCTACCGCTGTGATGGACTCGACCGGTTTGAGTTCATGTCATGTTTGTTGATGGACTACATCCTTCCACTTTTTCGCCTTTGGGAGCCGCTGGCTGCCATTCGGCCATCCGGTTAATGAACGAATTGGGCACAACGAGAGCACGCCTACACGACATCGTTCGTGATGTTAACCTTGCCAGTGGAAGGGTCCGTACTGACAACTCGCGTGATCTCAATAGCGGGTTCTCCTTGACACCTTTTGGATAGATAGTAAACTTGAGGAATAGATGGTATATTTTCTACTTACAGCCTGAAGAGGCGAGGGACAGGAAAGCAATGGAACTGCTGACGTCCATGACCGCTGATTTGAATCTGACAAGAGAATTGCAAAATCTCTGCAATCTGACATCTTGGCGACACTCCTGTAGACGCAGAAATATTCGAAGGCGAGCTCGCCATCAGTTGCGCTCTCTCCGTGGTTTGGATCTAAACGGAGACAGACTCTAAGCACCTAAGTCGTCCCTCCGATCCAATAGAAGAATGTGTCAGCCAACACCACGTGATCCTCGCTCTTTTAACCTTTTCTTTCTTTTTTTCTTCTTTTTTTGTTCCCTCTCCTTAGCCGTTGTCACGACATACATTCCCGATGACTTTCAAGGTTGCTGGTAAGGTTTTATACTCCACGGTAGCAACGAGAAGTTGATGTACCACTTTCAGATATATCACTTGCGGCTTTCGGTCGCAAGGAAATCGAGATCGCCGAGGTTTGTTGATCTTTATGCATTCTCCATCCTTCAGATCCGTTCATCGTTATGACAGAATGAGATGCCTGGTTTGATGGCTCTGCGGGCAAAAGTTAGTTCTTCCATAACCTGTTGTGATCAACAGTTGACTGTTCCATCCCTCGAAAGTATGCCTCAAAACCTCTCAAGGGAGCGCGGATTGCTGGTTGCCTTCACATGTAGGCCAATTTCCATCACATGCATGATGGATTTGTAATCCCACGGACCTAGGACTATACAGACTGCAGTCCTCATCGAGACACTTGTTACTCTCGGAGCAGAAGTTGCTTGGTCATCTTGTGTATGTCCTAAATCTCTGTCGACTAGTAGCCTCCCTCACTTTTGTTCAGAACATTTTTTCAACTCAAGACCATGCGGCAGCTGCGTACGTAATCCACCTTGCCAGAATTTAGGCTCTGCTTGATGTCCAAAAATAGAATTGCTGCTACTGGGGTTCCCGTCTTCGCTTGGAAGGGAGAGACTGAGGAAGAGTACCTGTGGTGTATTGACCAGTCCATCACCGCGTTCTCCGAAAATCAGCCTTTGAACTTGATATTGGACGATGGAGGGGACTTGACGTCACTCGTTCATGAAAAATACCCTCAATACCTGAAAGGTGAGACAACGAGTATGTGGTTTGGGTGCTCCCTTCTCATCAGGTAGGTATCCGCGGTTTATCGGAGGAAACTACCACTGGTGTCCATCACCTATACAAGGCATTCCGTGAGGGAAGACTGAAGGTCCCCGCTATTAATGTGAATGACTCTGTCACAAAGTCGAAGTTCGACAATTACTATGGTTGCCGCGAGTCACTAGTTGATGGCATCAAGCGTGCAACCGACGTCATGCTCGCAGGAAAGGTTGCTGTCGTTGCCGGGTATGGCGACGTGGGTAAAGGCGTATGTTACCTTTTCACTGATTCACCCTACGACTTTTCCTCACGTATTCTTAGTGTGCAGAATCATTGCGCTCATACGGTGCACGCGTCTTGATTACGGAAATCGACCCTATCAATGCACTTCAGGCGGCGATGGCCGGTTTCGAAGTCACTACCATGGAAGATGCTGCACCTCGTGCCAATGTCTTTGTGACTACTACAGGTAATAGGGACATCATTACCGCAAAACATTTTGAAGCTATGCCAGAAGATGCCATTGTCAGCAAGTACGTCCTGCGTTGCTGGTGCCAACTGTTTTTGACGCTGACTCGAATAGTATCGGACATTTCGACGTTGAGATTGACGTAGCCTGGCTAAAAGCAAACGCTAAGCAAGCGGTCAACATCAAACCCCAAGTGGACCGCTACACAATGGCATCTGGTCGGCACATCCTTCTCCTTGCGGAAGGCCGTCTTGTCAATCTCGGGTGCGTGAAGGCTCAGAAATTATCATTTATCGATGTACTCATTGAAACTTGATAGTTGTGCCACCGGCCACCCTTCATTTGTTATGTCCTGCTCCTTCAGCAACCAAGTATTGGCCCAGATCGCCCTCTGGACCACTCCCGAAAAGTTCCCGCTTGGTGTACACATGCTACCCAAGGAACTAGACGAAGAGGTCGCCCGCGCGCACCTCAATAGCCTGGGTGTCAAACTCACGACGTTGACCGAGGCTCAGTCCTCGTATCTTGACATCCCCACGAATGGACCGTACAAGGCGAACCACTATCGCTACTAGGTGGTCGCTACAATAGGGCAACGCCTTCGGCCTCAACGCCGCCGTACATGATGGAACCTTTCGCGTTCCGTCAGCGTGTAAATCGTGGACGAGTCTCAACGCTCTCGTCCCTGGCGTTGTGATTGATTGGAGCTAAGTAGTGGGGGGTGCGGATGTAGTGAGCTGATTGACGAGAGGAGCTATTATTGTTGCCGTTATCGTTCCCATAGGGCCTCAACGAGCCTTTTTCTCATCGCTTTGGCGAGCATCACAATAAATCCACGAGGGATACTGTACACCTGCTGTCGGTTGTGACCTAAGTCCGTGCTGACCGTGGTTCGGATCAGCTCATTATCATTCCTCGTGCCTGACGGCCATGAAAGGGCTGGCTGGTTTGGCCCCCCGAAAAAACTCGTGATAACTCCCGCTTTCCATGGAAACAGTCAGTGCAGAATGAATACGCCGACACGTCGCTCTCTCGATCGTTCTCGATCGGGAACCCTAACAGCATGCAAGGCCCGATTTCGTGGCATATCTTAGATGATCGTCTTAGATGATCGTGTTGCGGTGTGCCGGTCGGACTGCAGAGTCATCCATCCTCATGACCTTATCGCGCATCACACGCCGACTACCGACCACCGACGACTCCTTTTTCATGATCCCACCGTTTCGAAATTAATCAGTTCGCCAGTTCCGTGTTCCGTTAGCAACCATAATCGGCACATGGCCCCAGTCAACTAACGGATCGTCCTCTTAGACTGCGTCCCGACGTCGCGCGCCGCGATGCGTGCATAAAGGTGACGGCTATACGGTGAGTGCCCGATTTGACTCCACGTGCCGAAACTCGTTTTTCACGTGGTCGACCACGCTCCGCTTGGCAGGACGGTGATACAGGAATTGGTCTTTCTGTGAAAAAAACTGTGGAAAAAAAACCGACTTAAACTTAGAATTCGCACACCTGAGTCAGTCTTTTAGGTGCTCATCACGAAAAGACCGATTCCCAGTTCCTCACGACGAAGACGGCAAATGACCTATCTTGAACACACCAACTTCTTACCGTGACCCCTTTATTCCAAGGTTCTGGGGAAGCGCATTGTATGTTCCCTTCCATACTGACGTACAATAGAAGACGCCATACATCAGTCCATCACGGTGTACAGCAGTAGGTTTCTTTGAACCGATCGAGTGGGGAGCGGGATCCTGAAGTGTGGGTAGAGTGACTCTGTATGGACCAATCACGGCCCGTCCCATGAAACCCGAGCTACGTGCAGCTTCATTGCACCAATCGGTG
>QFDV01001115.1:34905-53087 GCA_003315845.1 Lactarius trivialis
CTGTTTTTTTCTTTTAGCAATTGTGCATATACCTCTCTCACTCTGCCTGGTCGTAAGTGTTACGTCAGAGGGTTGTGCCAACTGTTTCAAGGCGTAGCGCCAAATTTGAGTTTGAATATGCAAATTCGGGCATGGTGTGGTACGAATGTGGAAGGGACGCTCATCACACCTGACTTGATGTCTCTTCTCCCCGTCATATTCGCCTGTTCCCGCTCCCTCCTCCCCGATCCACCTTTCGTTGTCCCTCATGGTTCATACTCGCCTCACCACTAAATCTTCAAAGCAACGACGACAACCAGTCCCACCTCCTCTTGACGCTCCTCAGTTCGACCTCGAGGACATCGACTCTCATTGGCCCCCTGTCGAAGATTTTTCAAATGAGACCCCTTCCCAGCGTGAGGAGAGACTTGAGCGTGAGCGCGAGGCGAAGCGCATCAACGACGAAATCGATGCACAGATAGAGATCGAGAAATCAGAACGTCGCAAGCGACAGCCAAACATCAGGGCTATCCTTCTTGGTCCATTTATTATCTCTCCCCCCAACTATAAAGTCCTAACACTTTTTTTTTTGGCACAGGTCAAGCTGAATCAGGCAAGTCGACGATCTTGCGCAACTTTCAACTCAAATACGCGCCCGCTGCGTTCAACGCCGAGTCCGAGGCATGGCGCACCATCATTGACCTTAACCTCGTGCGTTCCGTCGCCTTCCTGCTCAGCCTCCTCGAGGTCGAGGAAAGCAATAGCGGCAACCGCTCCCCTCGTAGCCTAAGTGACACTGAGGCGGATCCGCCTGCCCCGTCGGGGAGCAAGCTCGTGCCACTACATGACATGACAGACGACTTGCGCCGCTTGCGCGTGAGCCTGTCGCCCCTCAAAAGAATCGAGCAGTCACTTGCCCGCTTCATCTCCCCTGACAACCCACGCTCGTTACCGACGGAGCGTGCGTTCGAGGTGAGCGTGCGCTCTGGTTCCCGCTGGAAGACGCTCTTCCGCCGAACCGGCGGCGGCGGTACGCCCGGCGCGGGAATCCACGGGCAAGAGGAAGTACAGAACGCGCGAAGCGTGATCGAGGCCTGCCGTGAGGACATCGTCGCGCTTTGGAACCACTCGGCGGTCCGTGCCAGTCTGCGAGAGCAGAGCGTCGCGCTTGAATTTCAATCTGGATTGTGCGTAGCTTTCCCCCGCTCCCCCGATTTATCTATTTTTGCGCCCGCTGACTTGCGTAATTTTTTTTTTGGTCGGCGCTTGCTCTCCTCATCACCTTTTCAACAGCTTCCTTGATGCTGTGGATCGCATTGCAGCGCCGGGATACCGACCGTCGCCAGGTACGATGCGCCGTCCCCGGTGGCGGGGATAAGCCGTTGACCCTGCTTTACGTGCATAACAGCCGACATTCTCAAGGCCCGAATACAGACCGTGGGTGTTGAGGAACATCCTCTAAAAATGGAACGAGGTATGTCTTTCGGCGTTGCGTACCCCCACATCTTTAGAGAATAACAAATTCACAACAGAAGATGGGCAGCTCTGGAGCATCATTGACGTTGGAGGTAGTCGAGGCTCGCGTGGTACGCAGTCTGGATTTGAGGCGTGCAATGTCGCTCACTACGTGATCCGTGACAGCGGCCTGGGTGCCTTATTTTGAGGACGGTAAGGGAATGACCGCCTGATGTGTATTATGGTGACAAACGCGTATCCATGTGAACAGTGAACGTGCTTTTGTTCATTGCGCCTGTTTCGGCGTTTAACCAAACGTTAACAGAGGAGCCCAGCGTGAATCGACTCGTGCGTTGCCATATTCCCCGAACAATAACTATTGACATCTGGGACTACAGTGGGACACCTTCCTGTTGTGGAAGGGAGTGTGCAAACACCATCTGCTAAGAAAAGCGACCTTTATTGTGTTGCTCAACAAATCCGACGTTCTGGACGCGAAGATCCGATCTGGGGTGCAGTTTCGACAATTCGTAACGTCGTACAAGGAGCGGCCAAACAGAACTGAGAACATCTTGGAATGTAAGTCTGATTTTCCAGATTGACTAGGGCTAAATTGAAAAATTCCAGACTTGAAGGAGAAATTCTCTTGGCTCTATAAGCAGGAAGCAGAGAACGAACGAAGCCTGCACATTCATGTCACCTGCGCCACAGACTCTAGTTCGACGTCGATTGTGTTGAATCGGAGTACGTACACGAGTAACATGCTTTGCACCACTATTTTTCCTGACGAACTCTGCAGTACGAGAGGTGATTTCTATCGACAGTTTCCACAAAGCGAATTTGTTGTGAGGATTAGATTTTGATAAGGCCTTAGTGAATATATATTTTTATATTTTTGTTGCTGCGGCTGCGTAATCTAGTTGACTATTTAAATACTGTACTCGTACGCTCCACGCACCACTTACACTTGAACGAACATGTCCATCAGAGCTTCAGACGTCTGCCTCATCCTTGTACTTGTTATCTCACTTTGAAATCGCTCCAGATACTCACTCAAAAATGACTCCAGATCGCTATTCTCTTTCCGCCAGCCGCGGCGGCGTTTATAACAGGCTGCAGTTGTGACCTCTTGATCAACATCTGTCTAACCATGTATGTGTCTTCCCCCCTCTCTCGTAACTTAGCCGATAACAGACTCCGATCGAACTATTCCACAGTCTCGGATACCTGCCCGGCCACATCGTTCGTCTTCCGTTTCTATGCCCTGCTGCTTCTAGAATAATTGACTCCTGCCTGTATCAGCATGCCTTCTGGCTCATATACCGCCGCATGAAAGCCGAGGAAATTTACGGCAGAGGCCGATACGTCTGTAGGTTCCTCTTCTCCATCTATCGAATGGTTGTCCACCGTAACCGCATTATAACTTGACCTGCTTTTCTCACAGACATCGGCAATGGAGCTTTCGAGCCCGGTCCTGGCGTACAGCCAATCGCAGCGCAGACGCCGTACCAGCGTGGATATGGTGCTACCGGACCCTGAAGGAAGGGGGCTATACTGTAGAGGTTTAGCAGCCAAGCCCATTAGCTCGTGTGGGCAACGCTGGCCTCTTCTATTTCAATCGTGTACGAGCTGTCAGCGTATAATTGTAACTGTATGTGAAACTCTGCGGAGTTAGACGGACTACTTCGAATCTTCTGTTCTGCGAAATAATATGCAATTCTATCGTGCCAAATCAGGGACCGCTCCCCTTTACTTTTAATGGCACAGACGCCTCCACTGACAAATTTGCTTCCTCACTTTTGAGCTCAGGAGCGCCCTCTGTTATCCCCTCTGTCGGTCTCAGGAACGAGGCGTCGTCCAGTGCCACATCTTGCTTCATCGTCGTTCCTTGCTTTCCCGTAGCAGCAGCAGCCGCCTGGCGTCCGGCGACAGTATTATCCTCCCCGAAGACACGCAGACTCAGCGCACTAGACCCGTCCACATGTCAAAAAAAAAAAAAAAAAAATACGGGCGCTGGGAGTTGTGGCGTACCTCTTAGCTTTTTTATCGATCATGAGCGAGAGGGACGAGGGAGACTTCCAGAGAGGCAGCACGAGATCGTGCGATAGTCTATATCAAAAAATTGTTCGGGGGTGTCGGGATAGATAATAGGTCAAACACGCACGAGGCACCTTCAATGTCCCCCGCCTTGAATCGGACGACGTGGCTCCCCGTCGCTAATATATGCAGTGCCCGACTGAGTTTTTTTCTCAAGGGGGAGATTGACACACACACGTTTGTCACTAACGTCGCGCCGGAACGCGTCGTCAAATGCACTTAGCAAGGGGTAGTACGTCTCGAGCAGCCGGCGCAAGGCAGGCACGTCCGCGTCGATGATGCTCTCGGGCTTGACGTACGGCAGCACGACCTGCATGCCCTCGTTCAGGAGTCGGAATCGCGGGACCTTTTCGACGCCATCTTCGCCCGCATCGCCACTGCGACTACCGAACCCACCCTCCTGCCTCATGAAGATCTTCGTCCCCGCCGATATGATCCGTATCCGTTTGTAGTCGTTGGCGGCAAAGATGGCGCGGACGAGGTCGTTCGTGAGGTAGAGCGAGCGCGCTAGTTCGCCTGCAGGATTGCGCACGAGTAAGTTTGAGGTGGGGAAATCGGACGCCAGGGAAAGCTGCTGTCTGGAGGATTGCAGATGAGTGTGTTTCTAGAGGGCAGGAAAGATAGGTGACTTGCATGCAACTTTCGACGATTGGGTCGTTCGGTGAGACAAATGTAAATGGATTCTCTCTGAAACCACTGTCTCCAGTGGCCGTCTGCTCTTGGTTTTGTCTCTGAACCTGTTCTTGAACCGTTTTTCTGGTCTCAGCGGGAGTGGGACCACTTGACTGGTCACCTTGGGTGAGCGAATAATGGTCAGTTTCGTTCGTGAAACGGACGGCGCATACTTTTTCTTGTTGGGGACTCGGTCGCAAAGGCCATCAACACGTCCTCATCGCCGTCAAGGCGGGCCTTCTTTACGTCGGGCACCACGTCCGAGTCCTGGGCCGAGCGTTTTCCTTCTCTGCAACAATAAACATTGAGTATATGCAACTTGGGAGGGGGAGGTGAGTCGATACTTTGGCAATGCCCTCAGTTGTTTGTGTTGCAGTACGGCCACAAAGAAACCGCCCGTATCTTGTAGGTGCGGGTAGATACGAATGCTGTCTTGGGTTGTGAGACAGAAGTGCTCAGCTGAGAGAAAACCCCACCATCGCTCCAGGCAAAGCTCCTCCGTTGATGTTGGTGGCCAATGACTTTGTGAGAGACGCGCGGTGCCCTTTCCATCTGGAAGCGACGTGACATACTGTTCGTAGCTATCAAAAAATTGCAGGTCTCGGCTGACAGTCGGGACCCAGTGTGTCAGACCAGGGCGCCGGATGAGGGTCGGAAGCGATTCGGATACGTCGACCAACTCGAATCCTGAACAGACTTATGAAGGACCGGGATCAATCACAGATATAGGGACGTACCAGGAATGGTCCTGAGCGCCTCCGCGACTACAGCCTCGTTTTCTACCGGATTCATAGAGCAGGTCGAGTAGACGATCCTGCCTCCTTGACGTAGCATACGCATAGCACGCTGCAAGATACGGAGCTGAAGACTAGAAAGGCTGTGTGCTTGTGCTTGTGCCAAGGTCAAAACACATACGCATGCAAGCCATTGCTGTCCATCGGGTTCCATTTCTTCCATATCGCGAGGTTCTTGCGCATGGTTCCGTCTCCACTGCAGGGCACGTCGCAGAGGATGCGGTCAAAAAGGAGCGGGGACGGCCGAGTTTTGCGCCCGGACGAGTCCGTTGTGTCCTCACGCGGAAGGTAGAGTGAGGGGAAGATCGATGCGTCGACGTTGGTCACTACAAAGGCTGGACTCGGGAGCCGTGCGGTTTGGTGTATGAGCAACTGCGTTCGCTTGGAGTCGCTATCGTTGGCTACCAATAGACCGGGAGGTACACACGACTCGAGCAGAGACTGTGAAGAGTGCAAAGATTCCAGGAGCTGAGATGTCTGCACGGCACAGGCTACGTGTTACACGCGGAGACAAGACGATTATAAAAAGCGGACCTTCGACCCAGGTGCAGCGCACATATCCAGAACGACGTGGTGCGGTTCCACGCCAAGGAAGAGTGGAGGGAGCATAGAGACAGCTTCCTGTCGGGTTATATTTCCCTATGAAATAGTACACCAAAGGTTACCGCGGTGATGATGAAGACGGGCTGTGAGGCATACCACTTCGGTCTCAAAGACCAAAAAAGAGTGAAATCTCTTGAATTCCGGTGATTTACGGAGCACTTTTTTTGGTACGTTAAGTTGCCAGGCAAGGCCTTTGGGATACCTCATCGGCAAAGAGTCGACATGATGAAGTTGGTTCAGCAACTTCAGCTGGGGCTTACCACGAAATGGGCACAGGTGGGGGAACGAGTTGATCCTCGAACACGACACCCGAGAGATGAGGGATATAAGTCTTCTCCATCACAGAGGTGAGCACAGCTGCGGTCCTGCACGATATTTCTGTCATTCGCGCACTGCGAAAAAATATGAAAGATCGACGCACTCTCGACCGCCGGCGATCCGGAATGTCGATGGTAAGGGCTCCCTGAAGGTGTCCATCATTCTAGACCACTCTTCATCGTCAAGTGGGAGTTGCTTTCTGTAGTATGCTTCGAATTTACTGTTGTTCATATCAGACTTTTGCAAGATATCCTCGCGTTTTTCATCATCCAGATCAATGACCTTCAGGGCATATCGAGCGTTTTTACGCGCTGATTTCTGAGCAATGTTCAGGTTAAAATATTCGAAAGAGTTCTGTGCGCTACGAACGAACCTTTGAACGGGTCATCGCAAATCCAGAACAACGAGCAAATCACCTTTCTCACGGGGTCAACCATGTCGAATGACGACGATGTCGGCTTCCTCTCACTTGGTCCTGATTTACGATCTCGCATTGATAACGCTTTTCAAACCGCATCGGCCTCAGATCAGCGGGATTCTAGCGCATTTGCCGTTGGCTTAACTCATGATACTCCGGGTGGCTTCCTATTGGACGATGATGACAGTATGGCTGGCGGGTTCCTCCCGCCCTCTCCTCCCGCCGTTGTGCGAGGGAGTGGGAATGGGCGCGAGGAAGATGAACGACCATCATATATTCCCCTATCGCGTATTCCACATGCCCTTCAGCTCCTAGATCTCCCACCGGACGACAAGGACGTTCTCGCCGTGTTTCGCAATGCAGCAACTGGTTGGGGAGACGACCAAATCTCAGCGCCCCCCTCTACTCGCCGCGGGCGCAACACCGTGGCTACATCTGAAGAAAGCGAGGAAACTCATGAGTGTGTCAGTCTTAGGGACTGGAGGGCTGTATGCGCTGCTCTCATGGACGGCGGCGGAGACGAAGAGGGCGCAAAAGAGGTGGGCGACGTTGATATCGACGACATCGAGAACGGAGGTGACATTGACCAAAATTCGTCTGGTCTGGAGGAGTCCTCGTGTGAGGATTCCTCAGACGAGTACCATGATGCCGAGACCGTGGCTAAATCGCGGAAACGGACACGCAAGTCTACCTCTGCGTCCACTGCAAGCCCCCAAAAAGCGACTCGAAGAGCTCGCCCGAGGAAGACCCAATCGACCACTCCACGGCGGGGCGACTTGGTCTCTGCGAACGCAGTTGTGGAGATTACCCCCAGGCAGCGGCGCGAGTGCTTGCAGACATTTTTGCTTTTCTTCCCTGGAGTGCCCGAAGACGTGGCCAAGCTCAGGCGTCTTGGCGTGCGCGAGCTGAGCGCTGCTGCTACCGTGTTGAACGAAAAAATTAAGACGGAAGAGGTTCGTCAGGTCGACTGTCACAACAACCGAGCTGATGACTGTCTGTAGATGATCGAGATGCTCGATGCTTTCTCGACTTCACCAGACAAAACCATGGACCTCTCCGATTTTGAGAAGATGATGGTCGCCGCGCGGCTCGCGTGACGAGTGCAACGCATTCCGGACAATAAGTACCACTTTGCGCCTTACATGTATTTGGCACCCTTTGAGTCACATGTATAGGATATATCTGTTGTAGAACGTTTATTTTACAAGCGAATATGAAGAAGAACCCGGGTCGCTTAGTTCGATTGCATATGAATGTAATTGTCTGCCCGTCTCAGGTGGTTCCCATTGACAACGAAAGATACCCGCCCGCATGGCGATTCCGATTGTGAAACCGAGACCAGACGAGCTGCGAGCTCGAACACGAATCTGAACCCGAACCCGAGCCCGAACCCGAGGCCTGAGCCCGAACCCGAGCCCGAACAAACAAAGTTGAGCTTGAAACTCGTAGTTAGTGGTGGCACTAAGTTTTTGCAGATGACCTCACAATCAATGATGTACTAGCTCACGCTAATATAGACCTCCTTCCAACCGATTCGCAATAGAGTATCTCAATTGGTTTGATGTTCCCTAATTTCCCAAGTTCGGGCACTGACATCTTAGAATTAAGCGCGTAGGGAGGTTTTTCCTTCTCTCTCACTCGTGAAGACGTCTGGTAGAGTGATCACCGTCTTGGGCGAAGGAAAAGACCAGCAAGTCTCGCGTATGACTCTGGGTCCGGTGCTCAGCCAAATTTCCGTTGTACAGTAGATGTGAACCATCTCGACATCGAGGTGGGCACTCTGCTATCAGATTCGCAAGACGACATAGGCGACGTCGCATGGCTGGAACCCCTCCGCACTACCGTGCAGTGAAGACGCTGCGCGTTTCTCGAGTATTGAGCGTTGCGCTTGCACCCAAAGGTGTGACCAGGGAGATGGACTTCCCGAGGTGCCCTCTCGTGGAGTTGGACTGACGACTCAAGTGTTGTCCCACTTTCCTGAGAGAGGCCAGCTGGTACGGAGTTCCATTCGCCGGACTGCGGTCGCCCCCTCATTATTATGGGAGAGCTGGGTCACGGAAGGAGTTCGACGAATGAATCGATTTATCGATTTCGGTGTTAGTGAGTAGGAGACTACTAGCAGCCAGTCCCGTACCAGTTGCGTATTCTTTCCAGTTCAAGTAGCCTGGTTTTGTATGACCCTGATTCTAATATCATCCCGCTGCAGTATACCGTAAATACTGGCAGAACAAATTCTTTCAGCTACTATGTACGGAATCAACAACAGACCTATCATAACTGGACTTGGGACTCAGAATCCTGTGCGTGTGAGGAACATTGACGGCCACCCGTACCGCAGAGGCGTCATTAACTGGGAGGGAACTAAGATGGCTTCGAACCATGTTTTTGTGCAGCCACCCCCATTGGCCAGGAGCTGAGCAGTTGGAGATCCTTGCTGATGACATCCGAGGAAAGAGCATAGGACGTCGGAATCATATTTATGGTACATCGAAGGGGCTGAATGCAGGTGAGTAGTAAAGGTACACATGAAAGTATGGACGGTAGTGCTGAAATGGCGCGCTTGGCGTCGCCGATGCTACAAAAGTATCTATAGAGACGCCAGGATGCTTTGGATCCATGGATTGCTCTCTATCCTTTTCTGATATTCGGAAAAGCAGCTCTTGAGTTCATCTAGTTGGGCCTCTGGGGAAAGATCGTCTGACATGACGATGTCTTCACCGTCAACCGCGGATGTTTCCAAGGGAGAGCGTGACGCCCATGCTTTCAGTACCTCTTCGACAATTTGGACACCACTCTCGATGATCTCTGGGGAGAACTGCGATTCTTGTTGCTCTAGTGGAATGGAGAGGGTGAGCCGTGCAGCGAAATTCGACGTCGCAGTCAGAGACTTACCAGTGCCGAAGTCTTCCAGTTCTGCAGCCTTGCGTTTGGCGAGCTGCGAAGATTTCAGTGAGCTATATGTGATCCTATCAGAATCAAGACAATCCATACTCGAACGACGGGTTCTGGAAAGTTTGCCATCCTGGCGACGTGTATGCCGAAGCTTTGGTCGGAAACGCCTAACGTCCTCGTCAGCTTGGGCACGTCCGCAGTTCGACTTTTTAAAAAGCACACCAGGCTCTACTTTGTAAAGTAAAGTGATGTCGCGGTCCTTGGACTGGCCGTCCGATTCTCCTACGTGGGCGACAACGTGCAAATTTTTGACGTGGCTGAGTTCTTGGTCCAACGCCGTGAGTTCATGGAAATGGGTTGCGAACAGGCAAAAGGCGTGGATCTCAGAGGCGATCTTCCTGTTTACACTCAATACGAGCAAAGGCACATCGCGTGACGTACGTACTCAGATATGGACCAAGCCAGCCCGAATCCATCATAGGTGGACGTCCCTGAATAACGTGAAGGTAAGCAGAGAGGCAAACCGTCCTGTCACCGTAACCTCGACGAACCCCTTCCAAGCTCATCGATGATAATGAGCGAGTCTTTTGTGGCAGACTGTTTTATCAGGATAAGAGCCAAGTTAAATATCAAAGACACAAAGCTTAACCTTGAGAATCGTCGCGGTTTCCAGCATTTCGGCCATGAAAGTTGAGATACCCTTCAGCTGGCTGTCTCCTGCGCCGACGCGGCATAAAATCGAGTCAAATATGGGCACCTGGGCCTCCGAACAAGATACGAATGAACCGATCTGCGCCATAAGCGCGACGACCCCAACCTAAACCAAGCTATGAGCTCTCCAAGCACGGCGGGTTATTCAAGGCACACCTGACGAATGTACGTGCTTTTGCCCCCCATATTTGGACCAGCTGGTGGTCGCCTGTCAGACTAGTGCCAAAACAGTGTTGAAGTTAAACATACTGATAATTTGGAATTCGCTTTTATCTGGTGAGGACAGAGGGTGAACGAGGTAAGGGCCTGACAAGGATAACAAGGCATACCTTTGACCATCTCGACATCGTTTGGAATAAAGCTGATGTCGTCTTGGACTTCGAGACAGGGGTGCCGCGCATCTCTGAGCACGAGATCACCGGTGCCTACATGGACGGAGATAAACCCTTTTAACAGGAAAGACGGTGTACGCTCAGTTGACAAACCTTTCTCGACGACGGTTGGTTTCACATATGCTTCGGGGGCATTGACAGCAACGTGGGCGAAGCTACGAGGGTCCAGTCACAGAGCATCAGCTAAGAGCCAGAAACGTACCTCAAAATCACATCTAGATGTGCCAGGACACCATTCAACGACTCCAGCACTGGAGTGTACGTCGCTGCAACAGCTTCGATATTACGACTATCACAAGAAGAGGGAATACTAACATGCGATTGATACAACTTCCTTGACAAGTCCACTCTGGGTACGCGAATACGCCTCATTTGCCTCTTGGTATTCTACTGCGAAATTCTTCAGCTTCGTTGTTGTGAAGTAAACCCCGGACTTGACGGTCCCGAGTTCGATGTACTTTCGCTTGTTACTGATGGCCCGTGCGTCCTGATGACGCTTTAAGCGATTACACGGCAGTGCCGAGTATATAATTCACGCACGTTTTTCGTCAGTCGGAATGCATAGCCATATGTCGCCGAGTTTTCTAGATGCAGCTTCTTGTCAAGCTCAAGGTCGAGGTCGTTTGCCACATCCCGATGTTCTTCGTCTAACCCATCCCGTGCGGCACTGATCTGACCTGCCAACCTTTGTAGGCGGGGGTCGTAGTCCGGTTTGATGGCGTAATTATGTCTGTCAAGTTCCGAGAGGTCGAGCGTTTGCTCGACCATCTCGGCGTACTTGTCGAGGCTAGCAGCGTACTCTTCGAGGTGTCTTAGATAAACCTCTTGGATAAGCCCCTGGCCACGTTCGGTGTTTGTGTCCATATGCTTTAGAGCCTCAACAAGGCCGCTCAACTGGAGAAGGGAACAATTAGGAGTGGTCATTGCTGGAGCTCTAGATGCGTTACCTTCAGAACTGCCTGATATACTCGCACGACATCTTCAAGAGAAGCAACTGACTTCTGGAATCGTTTGCTTATACGATTCATGTCTGGCATAAGTTTCATGAAGTCGTCCTAGTACCATTCTTCAACTCTTCGTTGTTTCAGATTGTATGAGTCGTAACTCACCTGAAGTGTCCGACGTGTGTTTGAATCCTCGACGAACATCTCAACCAGGTCTTGCCTTCTCACTAGATCGCCGTATGCATCAGAGGTTATAAGGGCGCAGAACCTGCGCAACATACGGATTTCATGGCGATTGACGAGTGGCTGTTTTAACCAGCTTCCGAGCATCCGTGTCCCTTGTGCCGTTTTGCATTTGTTCAAAAGTCCAAGAAGCGTCGTGTTCTTTGTTCCGGAAACCTTTAGAAGAATGAATTGTCACACAAGCGCCGATTTTTGAAAGCCAGACTCACGTTTCCGCTGTCCATGAGATTCAAGGCGCGTAAAGCACTCGCATCCAAGCGCATATATTGTCCCAAATCGTGTGTGCGGATAGACCAAGCACCATGATTGGACGAATCGGCGAGAAGACTGAGGTAGGTGATTAGCGCTGCGACAGCGGACGGGGCGGTAGGTAAGTCAAGTTGCGCTACCGGAGGAGCCGAAAGTGGGAATTAGCGTAGCGGGATAATCTACAAGGATTGCGTACGAATCACTGTTGAACCCTCTGTCATGCTAGTGCCCGTTGTTGACGGTGCTAACAGACGAGTGAGGTCCTCCTCGATCGTCTTTGCCATGAATTCGCCTAAATGGGCCGCGTCGGAAACAGGTGGCGTGGTTATTGCGCATACACTTACTAGGCTTCCGCTCAGTAATGACAATACCGCATCGGTCAAGGACATCTTTGAGCTTTTTAAGATCAAAATCACGATCTGTTCCACCGGAGGCGGTGCCTGTCGGTACAATCGCTTCCTTGATTCCTAGTTGAATGGCAAGGGTCTGGGAAGCAAAATCAGTGGACATCTCTATCTATGCAAATAAGATGGCACCTCAACGTTGGAGAAGGCATCGTTGTCCACGAAATCTGCCACTCCAAACTGCCGCAAACTAGTATCTGCGAATGCAATACCTACAGTCTTGGACTTCGCTTTGCCAGAAGAACCAGGGACTATCGGAGTCGTAGCCAGCTTCACCGCCATGATGACGGGTGGAGATAGTATGTCATTATTTACAAATAGCAGATCTTCTAGAGCTTGCAAGTTTCCGGGTGATGCCTATGAACAACGGTTAATTGAAATAAGAGAATAAGAGGCTCGCCTTACTTCCTTATCCAGCTTGAATTTAGAAACCTTTTTGCCATGTCCAGCCTCGGGAACCCATATCTCCACCCTCAACTGCCTGCTAGTCAAGGCCTCCCTTAAGAAGGAAGTCGCAACCGTGGGCCTGAGAGTGACGCTGGGCAAACCCCCCGACTTTGAACCGAGATATTTCAGGACAGAATTTGTGTGATATACGTGTCGGGCGATATAGAGTGCATCAGGACCGTGCGCACTGTAAAAGTCATCGTTGCCGGTTTTCCTGAAGAAAAGCCGGACGGTGCCATTGGTATCTGGCGACTTTGGGGGAAGCTTGTTGAAGAACGATATAAAACCGGGGTCAAAAGAATCTTCGAAATTGTAAGAATGGAGACACAGGAAGCCGATTGAGAACATACCCGTCTCGTCCTCTTTCTCCTTCCCGTACATTAATGACATGTCGAGTTGTCTGATCGCGCTCGCGCTCGGATGTCTTAAATAACGCGACGCGACGCGACGATTATATAATCTGGGATTCGCCGGGCCTGTATTTGGTTTCTGTATTGCCTTTCTGCATTGCGTTCTGCGTTGCACCTACTTTTATGAGAAGGATATTCTGCCATGAATCTCGTACGTTTCGTCACCGCACTCGTGTGTACAGAAGTCGTGTTGTCCCCCCCGCGACCTCTGAAGTATAGTAGTGCAACAACAAACTGTCTTCTTGCACGTATTTTTTCTTGCTTCGATACCGCCCAGTTTGGTGCAGAAGCTCGGAAAGGAGTCCATATACATACCCTCAATAGCCTTTTTCTGAATCCGTGGATTACTGTGATGTTTGGGTCCTTTACTGCACCGGATGATGTATCTCATCAATATTGTTCCGAATAAGTATGGCAAGAAGAAAATCAAACTAGTCAACTATCTGTAAGTCCGTCAAATATGCGTGCGCTACAACATCGCTCTAAGCCAGCAAGTGGACATCCATCAACAGTTGTGGGAGCAGTGCCACTGGCACAAGGTTTGGTTTGAGGTTTGGAAATACATGGGTAACTTGTGTTTAGTTCCCGACACCTTACTCTGACGGGAATCGGAAGGGCATGAGTTCTACATGAACTCTTCCACACTGGCACAGGCATTCGCGGCGCCTCATAATGTGAAAAGGAGAACCTCAAGCTGCAATACGCATGTAGCGTTTCGTTAGCTACCTTTGAACTTGGACGATAAATGGGACTTTGAAAGCGAATACGACCCCTCTTCTCTCGGACCCGCGTACCGTGATACCAAGTGCCGGTGACTGACAACGGCAGTTGATTTACTGATCCTTGATTTCGGCCTTCATAATGAACAGGTTCTCATAACGGCTGGAACAACAGCGCGACATCATTCAGTGGTTGTCGGCTCTTCTGGCAGGTCCACAAAGATTCGGTCCACTGTTTTCCCGGACAATGTCGAAGTGATATGACCAATGTCACTTTTGCACCGACCATCTAATTCTTGTCCATGTGCGCGCCACAGATCACGCAAT
Organism: Lactarius trivialis; assembly: GCA_003315845.1. NCBI lineage: Eukaryota > Fungi > Basidiomycota > Agaricomycetes > Russulales > Russulaceae > Lactarius > Lactarius trivialis. The sequence goes on from QFDV01001115.1 coordinate 48,980, forward strand.
TGAAGGCGATACCGTCTCCACTAATCCGACTCATGTCGGGCTACTTCACAATCTCACCGCAGGGACAAACGTGGTTTACGCAATATGATGCGGTAACATCACTGGCGCTCCACTGCACAGACGGGCATACAATGTCCTCAACTGGAACCAATCTCGTATTTGATCCTTTCATGGACGCGAGGACAGAAGACATTCAGCTCCAACCCCCTCCTGCAGTTTCCAAAACCCTGTGAGTCCTCCAGCGGCAGGCGCGGAACTGTTAGATAATACTTTTACGCAGAGCAAGGACAGCTCGAATTTAACCACGTTGTTCTATTTCGTCGACGCGCCACTGCCGATGACGGTGTCGACGTTCCAGAAGCGCCTTTTCTTGTCGTACGTCTTTAAATTTTCGGGTGCCAAGTAGATGTCAATGCGAGTACCATTTCTAGCGACGTGGCTATCCACCTCTTTGGTTGGAATGTTGCTACTGTCACCATTCGGCGCCATCATGCGTCTACTGCATCGTCATGACCCGAGGCGGCCTGCGTTTGCCGCAAGAGGCTGGCACACTGGCTTCTGCTGCGGCGTTCACCGCTCATTTCCGGATAGATCCACCCGAGGAGTTTCTTCGGTGTGACGCTCAAACACGAAGGTCTGTCAAAGAATGAGTTACCTCCGGGGCCCGATGCTGAGTGTTCTGATTGCCAATTTGAAAACCTTCGTCGTTTGTTTCTTGTTCTTATTTACCAACCGAGGTCCCGTTTTACGTGGACGATCGTCACGCTTATACCACACCTTTATTTGCTGATTGAATGGAAGAGATTTCAGTTCTACAACGATACGCTACGGTAAGTGGACACTTACGCTACTTAGGTGAACCATCACCCGGTCCAGGAACGACAAGTATAGAATATGGCAAGTCGTCTACCACCTTCCGAAAGTTTCTTCGGTCTTCGGTCGCCAGCGCTGTCCAACTTGTACAGCGAAAGTTCCTTTGGTTCTGCAACTCTGCAGCTTGGCCACTTGATGCTTCTGTGCCATCTATAGTACAAACTTTGCCTGTCTGTCCCTCAGCGCTCAGCCTGCAATCAGTCTCACGGATATCTCATACCTCGACCCTGCTTGTCCTGTCGTTGCCCAAATCAAGGTAATATGCACCGTGGACGACAGTGGAGACTCGTCGCCTTTAAGGTTTTGATCTTAAAAGCTAGGCCCTCGTCCCCCTCCAACTGGGCCCTCTTCGAAGTTCGCCATGCTGCCTAGTACTGTTTCTCAGCTCACCCCAGTCTCTGTCCTCATCGCCGTCATCGCCATTGGCCTGGCCTGGGCGTTTTCTACTGCTTTCTACAACGTCTACCACCATCCCCTGGCTCATTTTCCTGGTCCGAGGTTAGCGGCAGCATCGAAATTCTGGTTGGCATATCAGGAATTCGTCAGAGGGGTCTCCCTCTCTGACATACGTGACGAGCTCCACGCCGAGTACGGTGCGCCGAGCTTGCCCAGCCAGATTCCTGGTCGGAGCGGGAGCTGACCCGATCCTTATTGTCAGGAGACATTGTCCGTCTGCAACCCAACTTGGTACGTACGTTGTTTGTTCCGATTGAGCTTTCGTTGGCGACTGAATCTGAGGGAGCAGCTCCACTTTGCAAACCCGCACGCGTATAACGAGATCTACAACCCGAGGAACAAGTGGGACAAGGACACGGCCGTATATCGCGCATTTGACATGGACGAGTCTTCGGCGTGCTTTATCAAATACAGAGACGCCAAAGTTCGTCGCGACGTGCTCAGTCCGATGTTCTCTCGATCGTCTATTCTCAAGATGCAGGATCTGATACAGGAGCGGGTCGGTTCCATTTTTCCCTGGCCAGGTCGCACGTCCTAAAAGCAGTACAACTAGGCAAACATATTCTCTGACGCTCTCGCGGCGCAATATGCGGCGGGCAAACCGAGTAACGTGTATCTCGGCTTCCGCTGCTTTGCGACAGACGTTCTCATGCATATTTGCTACGACAAGTCACTCGAGGCGACCAGAGCCCCGGACTTTGAGGCGGAAATCGTGCTCGCGCTCGACGGTATGATACCCGTCCTGAGCCTCTGCAAATATTCCAGCGTCTTCGTCTTTCTCGTGCATCACTTCCCCGCCTGGCTCGCCAAGAGCGTGGGCTCGCCCGTTCTAGCTGCGGTCTTTCGCCTTCGCGAGGTCCGTCTGTTCGAAATACGCCGTCGCACGTCAATGTCTACGGCGCTGATCTGTGTATGGCAAACATTTCATTAGCTTCTCGCCGCGCAGATCGATGCGATCCTCTGTGACCCATCCGAACTCACCCTCGCTGCCCACCCGATCATCTACCACGCCCTCCTCTCTCCCGAGGCCAACAAGGGTCGTCCGCTGCCGTCGCGCCAGAGCCTCTTGGACGAAGCTGGTATCCTGCTCGGCGCAGGCGCAGACACGACTGGCATCGCTCTCACGACCATCACGCATCACGTGCTCCACAACCGGGCGACTCTCCAGCGCCTCAGCGCGGAGCTTCGTGAGGCGTGGACCGTGCTAGAATACGTCCCGGGATACGAGATCCTGGAAAAGTTGCCCTACCTGGTACGTACATCGAAGTCCGATCGCCCTCGCGCGAATGGAAGTGAACGTCCACGGCAGACAGCTGTGATCAAGGAGGGCCTTCGCATGTTTCCCAGCGCGATCGCCCACCCGCGTGTCGTGCCTCCGGAAGGCGCCGTCATATCAGGCTCGTTCATTCCCGGTGGGGTGAGTCGCAAGTGTTTCCCTCTTTCCACGCCGCCGCCACGCTACTGCCTCCGCCACCTGGCAGTCCCTCTTCCCGTTCTCCTGGCTTACCTTTTTATTTATTTCGGTTGTTGCAGACGGTTGTCGGCCAGTCCTTCGTGTTTGTGCATCGCTCGCCCATCATGTACGAACGCCCGGAAGAGTTCCTGCCCGAGCGATGGTTAGGGCCGCACGCCAATGCGTGCGAGGCGGCGCTGAGCGTGTTTTCAAAGGGGCCGCGCAGTTGCTTTGGGGTTAATTTAGCATACATAGAAATTCACACGGGGCTCGCGCATCTCTTCCGGAGGTTCGAGCCGCAACTCGACGAGTCAAGGTGGGTGTTTTCATTTCCAATGGTGCGATAAATTCACAAAATCGGTTTGTGACGTAGGCCCACAAGTTTAAAAATCAAAGAGCACTTTGTGCCTGTATTTGTTGGGGAACCTCTACGGGTTTACTGCAAGCCGGTGGTAGATTGAGATGCAGAGGTGATGGCGTTGATGAGTCACAGCTCTCAGGGTGAATACATCACATGATGAGTTGGATATCCGAATTCGAACCTGTGTATTCCTGTCCAACGAGTAACTATTAACATTAAATGAACAAAACTATGGGGGTTAAAACAAATTGCACGAGGGTATCACGTCTAGAAAGATATACAATCAAAGCATGAAATAGGGAAGAACATTGGGTGTCGCACGAAACAAGGAAAGCAATAGCAATCAGAGAGAATCAGACTAGACGGGCATGGTGGTCGTGAAGAGGTCGTTAGAGTCGTTACAAAAGGTCGTGATACTTCGTAGTTCAGATGTGGGCATAGACGATGACGTGTCCAGGGGCACGGCGGGGAAATAGAAACGAGGGAGGCCTAGGTGCTGCTATGACTCGAGAGCCATGCCGACGGCGCTCTCACTCTGGCTACGACCGTGGCCGAGGATCGAGTGGAACGTGGACGAGCGGCGGGAGAGCACAATTGCGCCGTCCTGCGACCGCGGGAAAAAGTCGTCCTCGCCTTCGTACGGCGACGAGCATGAATTTATCTTCACGCAGAAAGAAATGGCATTAGATGAATCATCATAGCTGGAGCCACCAGCGGTAGCACCAGCAGCAGCGGAAGAACACGCACCCATTGTCCTAGCACTTCTTCTAGTCTGGCCGCCTCCTCGACGCTAAAATTCACGTCTGTGCCCTTTTCGGCGTGGAGTTTAAGGAGTTCGCTCAGGGTGCGCTTGCCAGCGCGACCACCATGTGGTGGAGCCCTGGGCACAGGAGAGTCATCGGCGGCGCCGTGTGAGGGGAAAGCGATGCGAGAGGTGGTAGTAGAGCCGAGGGTGGTGGAAGAAT
>QFDV01001118.1:3126-21296 GCA_003315845.1 Lactarius trivialis
TGTCATATGCAATGCGGTTGCGCGACGCTCGTACAGTTTGTTGACATCAGAGCCACGGTCGAGTAATGACCGGACAATGTTGAGTTGTCCATTTGCTGACGCGGTGAACAGCGAGGTCTGATCGTTGTCAGAAGGTTCCACTGGCACCCACAGGACTCGGCGCCAAGGTTCCAGTGCAGCCCCACGTTTCCGTGGCATCTGTGCAGTATTCGGCCGTTTATTTTGTGGTTGGAGGTCTGACGTAGACAACTTCATTGCGCCATAGAGAATTATTGCACTCGCCATGTGTTCGGATAGGATATCTGCAACCTTGTGTTTCCCATTGACGAATGCCAAGTCCAAGGCCGTCTTCCCGTCGTCATCATGTATGTTGAAATTTGCGCCACTCTCGAGAAGGACCTTCACTATGTCAAGATGGCCACAACTCGCTGCCATATGCAACGGGGTCTTGCCTTTGTCATTGATGGAATCCACGTCGGCTCCGTTGTCAATGAAGAGCCGAACGAGATCCGAATGTCCGTTATCTGAGACTATATTCAATGGGGTACGGTCGAGCCAGCTTCTCGAATTCACATTCGCCCCCTCCCGGATTAGCAGACGCGATACTTCCATGTGTCCAACAATGGAAGCCCCAACTAACGGAGTCAGGCCCATTTCTGTTAGAACGTCGACATCTACGTTGTGCTCGAGCAACAACCGCACAATGTCAGTGCGTCCGCTATCTGATGCCCTGTGCAGTGGATTGAGCCCCTCGCTATCCAGGGCGTTCAAATCAACGCTACACCGAAGGAGCGACCTAGCAACGTCGATGTCGCCAAGCCCGAATGCTGCGATCCATGAGGACCATGAAGTCCTGTAATACCCTCCCCTGGCATCAATATCCTCTGGGTAGGTCGCAATCAGGTGATCTACAAGCCAGCGGAGGCGACAATGTATGGCGTAATATAATGGCGGTGCCTCTGGTCGCTTGGGATGCTCTGTAGGCATGGGGTTCCCCCAGGGGTCGTCAATATCGTATGTCCGAACCCACGCAGAGAAGTGTGGCCTCTCTCGATCAAACAGACGTTCCGTGGCATCTCGGATGGTCAGTGACACATTCTCGAACTGGCCGTGTTCGAACCAGTGTCGTGCGGCGTAATCAGCGAGCGGATAGTTCCTAATGCTGTCTTTGTCGATACGATCGTCGAGTTGAAGTAAGACGCTGAGGGAGGCTTGGGCGAGAGTGGCATGAGCCAAGTGAGGGACGATGTGATAGCGAGAGAGATCCTCGCTTGCGGTGGTAAGGCGATCTGATGTCAAGAATTCTTTNNNTTGCGGTGGAAAGTCGATCTGATGTCAAGAATTCTTTGACGGAAAAGTGGGCAAACTGTACGATTCGAGATCCGTTCACATTGACGACAGTGATCAGACTCGAGCATGCCGAAAGGACAGCTTCTTCCGCATCGCCTAGTCGCCAGCCCGTGTTAAACTGTGGAAGTGTTCCTGCATCGAACCGGACCGCCAAAATCTCCGCAAGCTCCTCGACGCGAAGCGGTCTAACAGATACCGCGAGACACTGGAAGAGTCGGTGTGCGATTTGTCGGTTCACTTCATCAATTCGGAGTAAAGTTTGTTCATAAGTTTCATCCAACGTCTTCGGCAAGTGGTCCAAAATACTCTGGATACTCGCGGGGAAGCATCGACGCAAGATATCCAACAGGCAGTAAACCCATCTAAACCTGCCGCATTTATTAAGCAACACTCCAGAGAAGAGATAGGAGGAATTACTTACATCCCGTCTGCTTTTTCCGTGAGTATATCAATAACCAGCTGCTTGTTTTCGGCTGTCCATCTTCGCATCTTTCGATCGGAGTGGATGAATAACTTGATATATTCCGAGATATCTGCCATTTGCCCGCTCGCTTCATGAAGAGAAACGCGGAACATTGCCAAGGGTTCGAGAATGGTCTGAATGTCGATCTCCGGACGGCTCGAGACACATATATGTACATTTGGAAGTTGTAAGGCGACAAGATCCTCCAGAAATTGAAGCACCTTTTCACGAGCGGTCGGAGTTCCGGAGGTGTTAGGGGATTCATCGAGAGCATATATGATGATGTACGTCACAGGCTGACCTGGGACCTTAAGCATGTCCGTCAGACATTGGGAGAGGGCGTCGTCTGAAGGCTGCTGTACTCCTTCATCGTGATCGAAATAGAAACGTGAGAAAATGTGATGGCAGGCATCCGACCGGGCGCTAAGCTGGAAGATGAGGGAGGAGAGAAGATCACGTCGGTGTTGCTTCCGAGTGTCCCTGAAGTCGAAGAAAAAGTAGGCCATCAACGCTAGCCCAGCCTTGCGCAGCCTGTCGATTTCTTGGATAATTGCGGACCTAGGAGAGTGCGTGAATACCCAGTCGAAGACAATGAGACGCTATGTACATCAAGATAGTTTTCCCGGAGCCCGCTATACCGAGGGAAATCAATTAGGATTGTCCCACGGTCAACATTGGAGACCTACGTTTTCCATGGATCCACAATAGGAAACCCTTCGCGTTCCACTCAGCGAAGACGCTTCCTTCGCAGAACCACGTTGCGGTTCCATCTTGATGGATTTCACGCGCAATGTTGTAGTTGGGTGACGGATCCGGAGGAGTGAGCCAGCTTCGGGACTCTCTTTGCAAGCGATCACCTGCGACCGGGCTTTAACACCGCAGGACCACGATAGTTGAATCGAGTAATAACGAACGCTTCATCTTGTTTAAATCGTCCGCAATCTGCTGCATCGTATCTGCCATATCGATCAGTTCTCCAACGCCGGTCCTCGAACAGTCGGAGCTCACCCAAAGCGTTCCAGATGCCGTCCACTGATGTTTTTCCGTCTGCGGAGGCGACAGCTTAGCAAATATCTGTCGCCCGTTGAGAACCTTTGCATACCATTCAAGACTACCTTTACATTATTCACAAGTCCGTGAACCACTTCGAGCGTCTGAGCCATAGTCATCCGACCTTCCTCTTGGGTGAGACGGTCGAGCCTGCGTAGGACGCCCTCGATCTCGCTTTCTCCCAGCAGCTTCTTTGCGAATTTCTCTGCGCCATGTTGAGCCTTCGCATATCAGAGATGGATCCACTTACTGAATCTACCTTGCTTAATCTGTTTGGTAGCGAGAGCAAACAGGGAAAGCAACTCGACCATTATCTTTACGCTTATCTCCGTCATTAATGGAGTCAAGGGAAGATCACTGTAGACCCGAATGCGTTTGAGGAAATTTCCGAGACATTCAAACAAGTCGACGAGCGCATCGTAGCTCGAGCTGACGCCACTGGCTGCCTGTAACATCCAGACATGATGATGGAGGCGGAGAATGTAGTGGGATACGTACTGCGATGAGAACATCCACACCAGCAAAAACCACCTTGGCCGGTCCGAACGGAGCCTGATGACAATATAATTGGTGAACAAAAAGTAAATGGAAAGAACTCGGCTCACTAAGGCGACAGATGCGCCAAGAACACCTGATAACGTATAAACGACTTGGACTACCGGGCTAAGCCAGTTGAGCAACTTCCGATTCCCGTCGCGAAACTCTTTGAACTCGTTGGCTTTGTCTTCGAGTAGTTTAAGGACGTCATCGGGAGAACCGCAAGATCGAAGGCTGTCGGCAATGGGGTGCGTAGCCAGGTCTATCCCAACCTGCTTGCTGTAGTCGGCGAGAGCTGCATCAAAAATCGGTTGAAATGATATGGAAGGCATTTGTCCACGAGGGATGTGCTTGGGTAGTGGTGAGTGGGCGGCGCAGTCAGTACTTAAGCCAGGCTAGGCTGCTGACCCGGATCAGCACATTCATTATCTCGACGTACAATTTGACCATATCCGAAGCTACTTATGTTGACATACATCAGATGGAGTCGGTCACGCGTCTGACCATCAAACCTTGTCTGATACTTGGGATCATACACCTGTGCACTTAGCTTCGAATTCTTGCGAAGGAAGTTACTCGCTGAAAAGAAGGATTGGGATCGTGTCTGGCGCGACGATGTGCAACAACAGCATTCGGGGGCGTTCCGCCTGGTTCGCCGAGAAATCTCCAGATGACGAAAAACGAGCGAGTTAGGAACTGGGGACGGATGCTTGGCTCAATCGGAGGGGAGGAACAGAAGTGGAACAGAATAAGGGTAACCAGGACCGCCCCGACGGGCCGCTGGAGAGAACGGTGGAAGACTGGTGGAAGCTGGTGAAAGAGTGGTGGAAGCAGTGTGGAAGCGCATCATGTTTCCGGAGTCAGTCTTCCAGTCCAACACATACTCGCGGGAAAGCTCCTTCGCCTCACTGAGAATGGACTAGGTGTGCGGACATAGAGCAAATCCACCTGCCGGGTCACGCGACAAAGTACTGTAAAGGCCCTGAATCAACCCATGCTACACCTGAAGGAAGATAGCTCAATAACAACAAATTATATTGCGATAACAGGTCGACGCATCCACCAATCGTACTCTTCAAAGGGCAGCGTCATTCTCAACGAGTCGACCACAAACGATATACTTGTTCGAGAAGTGCTCAATCCACCCCTTCATGTTCTCACTGTTTGTAAAAAGGGCGATATCAGCATTTGACGCAAACGACAGAACAAGAAAATTCCTGACATTTCCTCAGGAGTGAGATCCTCAAGCTTGTCTAGTGGTTGGTCGATGGGCGTCAACATATCTACAGCAGCACGTCCAGTAAGAGCATATATATTAGCGGGCAGTACGCACCTTGATCAAACGACTGTTTCGCCATGCCGCGCGATGCGTCGCGCCCCGCGAAATTCCCGTACATCCCATCTGGTTAAAACACGCATTAGCCCAAAGGCGTTCTCTAACTCGGGTCCGCTCGCATACCTGGGCCATAGAACCCCCTTCCAGCAGTGACGTCGAACACAGTGCCGGCTATGGCGAGCAAAATCCTTCCGCCGTCCTTCCCATCGGAGCTGGTGAGCGTGCGCGGGGTGTAAGTCGTGAAGAGGAGGGTTGGGGCGTGCGCGCGGGGCAGCCACGAGTAGCCGTCCTTGAACTCGGTCGGGGCCTTACGGGGGACGGATGTGGATGGCACGAGGACGCGCTGGAGGAGGTAGAGGGTGTAGAGGAGCAGGGCGGTGTTGATTGGGTGCGAGAGCGAGAAGGACATAATCGTGGTCGTGTGGGTGGTTGCGTGTGACCCTAACCCCAGTGAGCCGGCGTGTGATGAGATAACCGCTTCGCGGCATAAATAACTCTCCTCCGCCGCGAGATTCGATGACTCGTTCCCCCCCTTCCGCGCCTGTGCCCGCGCCCCATTCCTTTCAGCCTGCCACGGATTGCTTCCGCACGACCAAGACGCGTCAAGCCTATATAAACCTCTCTTGCGCTCAAATCATACACCCCCTTCGTCATCATGAAAAATAGAAATAAGTCTACAAAGTTTCCTGTTGTGCGTTGTTGTTTTTTTTTCTTCTGGGTATCGAGACTTATTAAACTCGCCACGTGCCTCGCTTCGGTATATATGCTGCATAATAGGCGCGCATCAAGAAGATTATGCAGAAGGATGAGGAGGTTGGCAAAGTCGCGCAGGCCACGCCTATTGTTATCTGTATGTCTCACATTCCCTGGCCTTGTCCCTCCTGTCCGCAGCAGCACATCACTAACCTCATCACTGCCACGCAGCGAAAGCACTCGAACTCTTCCTCCAACTAGTCGTCGACGAGGCGTCCCGCGTCACCACGTCGCGTGGTTCCAAGAAAGTCGAAGCATACCACCTGTGCGTTCTTCTCTCCGCCCTCATCTGCGTCCCTTCTTCTCACACTCAACTCGTACAACCACTCTTGCACGACCATTTGCCTTGTCACTCCAGGAAACACGCGATCGAGACGACAGAAATGCTCGACTTCCTCAAGGAGCTCGTTGAGGGCGTGCCGGACCCGTCAGCCGGCGGCACCATCCCTTTCGACGTGCCAGCAGTGAATGACGCTACGACGTCCTCCCGGCGCAAGGGAAAGAAGGTTGCTGCTGTCGACGACGGTGACGAGGACGGCGCTGCACCCGCGCCAGCGAAGAAGCGGAGACGAAAGAAGAAGGTTGAGGTGCGCGAATCGGATGGCGGGGGCAGCGCGACGATGGCGGACGCGGATAAAGATGAACAGATGGACGTCGCGCCGCCAAACCGGGGAGATGAGAATTGGGACTTGGACGATGAGACCGGCGGATATCGATGATACGCTAGGGCTGTAGTAGTTTCTTTCCTAATATTTGGTGATGTACGATGGATTGTGGTCCGACTTCCTTTTTTTGTTTGTGGTGGCGATGTGGCTTTCGAGCTGTTAGACGAGCTCGACGTTGCCCATTGCTAGGAGCTGCTCGACAACCGCGTAAGGAGTGAGTACGACTTGTCCCTTTTGCATTTGCATCGTTGTCCCGCTGTGGGCAGGGTCAGCCAAGAGAACTGGCGATCGTGCATGCATACTTACTCGGGGAGTCGCACAGGGGGACATTCGTCTCGCGTGTGAACAAAGACCGCACGTGATTTGTCTGGCTCCGAAACTGCGTATCCAAGGCAGAGATGAGACCCGCGATGGCGGGCGATTGGTGGAGGGAAGAGGGAGAGACGCACTCATAGGGGGCGTAAACGGCGTGTTATCGTCAAGACTTTGTTGATGCGGGGGTAAAGCCTGCAGGACGGACACCCGGAAATGGCTCTCAGTCAATTGCGCGAACCTATAAATGATGTTAGATCGCAGAGGAAAGGGAGGAGGGGGAACGCGCACCGTCTCGCATGGTCCAGCTCTGCCTGGGACAACCGTTCTTGCACCTCGGGCGTGGCCACGATATGTCGCGCAAATTTTTCGATCTAGTGTGCCTTTTCTGGTTAACGAGACTAGTCTGTGAGGAGTGCGCGCGCGCGCACCTTGTAGAGCCGCGTGCGGATGTAGGAGCGCACGACAAACTTGACGCGCTCGACTTCGGTCTGTACGAGCATGATCCGCGCGTGCTCAGCTTCCGACGAGTCAGGGTCCCCACGCAACGCCTGTACCGTATCCGTCTACCGTAATGCAATTCACACAAAAATCAGGTGAGGGGTGAGGCGCACGCACCTGGCGGCGGATGTGGTCGAGCAGCGCGCTGAGTACCTCTGCCTGTGTGGGCAGGATGTCTGGTGCGTGACGCTCGTTGAGCCAGTGTCGCACGAGCTGCTGGAAGAGCGTATCGGGTGGAGTGGCTGCGCCAAAGTCGAGCGCGATGGGCTCGACGGGCATGGTGGGGCCACTTGGGAGGCCGGCCATGGGGACATCTTCATCGTCGTCGAGGAGTGCGCGACGCGGAGGCATCGCCGTTGAAGATGACTACGGATTAGGAAGGGGGAACGAGAGACCCTATTTTGGGGGTCTAGCGTCATGCGACCAAGAGGCGTTTTTGGCAAGCTCCTCAATGGTGCTCATTGATGGTGTTTCCAGGGGCGGTGTTGGAGAGGGCTTTCCCGTATTTGTCTTGATGGATTTTAATAATATAAAAGACGTGGTGTCTGGCAGGAACGACACCCCAAATCCCACCGCTCCGCTAGTAACACACCATCTAGCATGGGTATCATCGTCTCCTGTCTCACAGGCATAATCTCCTGCCTGGGTGATTGTGTCATGGGCATAATTGGTGCCATTGCAGGCTGTCTCGAATGTATTATCTCTGGTGCGCTCTTATCCCCGCTGGGAGGCAACGTAATTTCTGATGGAAAGCGCACAGTTATCATTGGGTTCCTGACAGCAATCGTGGATTGTATATGCGACTGCCTCTGTTGCGGGTGCGTGGCTTTTTATAGTTTTTGCGAACATACGCTGACGAACGTGGCTGATAATTTAGACGACCGGAAAGTGTTGTATGAGTGACGCCTCCGGGACCCATTTTGGTTCTTTCCCGGAGGCATGTTCACTAGACCCACAAATACCACAGTAATGACAGTGTTTTTCTTATGTGTAATGATTAGATTGGGAGTCAGATCAGATAAAGGATTAGTAAGTCAGACAGATGAAAATTAATTTAGCGAAGCGTGTTCCCTTGACCCGAACTCAGGGAGGACATTCAAGTAAGTCCGGGTGAAGAGGAAGACTTCGTAAGAGACATAAAGGTCTGCCACTCACAAGATGTCCTCAAACCTGAACTTGAGCGCCAACCCCAGGCCTGCCATCAATCGCTCTCACAGTCATTGCTTCCCTGCACCTCCCATCGCGCCCCCCCGGCTTTGTGCCAGTGAGACAAAAAATGCCCCAGATGCTGTTCTCGAACTTATCGATGGCACCGCTTTCTGCGGAATAAGCTTCGGCGCTCAAGGAAAAAGCGTCGCCGGCGAATGTGTATTCCAGACAGGTGCGCGCGCCGCGCCAACCCACTCCTGCATTTCGTTAAAGCATGAATAGGCATGGTCGGGTACACAGAGTCCCTCACGGACCCATCATACGAGGGTCAAATCCTCGTCCTCACTTACCCCCTCGTGGGCAATTACGGCGTTCCCAGCCGCGCACGTGCGCAACTCGACGCCCTGCCCGCACACTTCGAGTCCTCGCGCATCCACGTCGCGGGGCTCGTCGTCGGCTACTACTCCGAAGACTTCTCCCACTTCCTCGCGCACTCCTCGCTCGGCGCGTGGCTGAAAGAAAATGACGTGCCCGCGCTCTGTGGAGTCGACACGCGCGCGCTCACGAAGCGTATCCGCGCCAAAGGGGTTATGCTTGGCCGGCTACTTGCTCGCAAACCGGAGGCTCCCATACGTGACGTCAACCCTCCCGTCTCTCGCGAGCCCTCGCCTTCCAACTTGGCCAAGCCGGCGCCGCCATGGCGCGACGACTACATCCTCATCCCCTACCGCGACCCGAATACCGACAACCTCGTCGCGGCCGTGTCTACCACGGTACCCCGCATATACTCGCCGACATCCAGCAGCGTGCGCCTGCACCCTTCCGGCCGGCCCTTACGCGTGCTCGCGGTGGACGTCGGGATGAAGTACAACCAGATCCGCTGCTTCACCTCGCGCGGCGTCGAGCTCAAGGTCGTCCCATGGGACTACGACTTCACTTCGCCCTCCGAAGAGCCGTACGACGGGCTCTTCCTCTCCAACGGTCCTGGCGACCCCACCACGGTGCAGACGACGATCGACCGCGTCGCGCGCGCGATGCAGAGAGGGGACCGGCCGGTATTCGGCATCTGCTTGGGCCACCAGCTGCTCGCGCTGGCCGCCGGCGCGCGCACGAGCAAGATGAAGTACGGTAATCGCGGGCACAATATCCCGTGCACGGACGCGCTCAGTGGGCGGTGCTACATCACCTCGCAGAACCACGGTTTCGAGGTCGACACCGCTACGCTTCCGCCGGGGTGGAAAGAGCTGTTCAGGAATGCGAATGACGGGAGCAACGAGGGCATCTATTGCGAGGACAAGCCGTTCTTCTCGGTGCAGTTCCACCCCGAGTCTACCCCCGGCCCGCGCGACACCGAGTTCCTCTTTGACGTGTTTGTCCAAAATATCGCTGACTGCGTCTCCACGAGCAAGCTCGTTCCAATCTCCCTCCCGGGTGGCCAGAAGGCCGACAATGACGCACGCACGCCGCGCGCTAGCGTGCAAAAGGTGCTCATACTAGGCTCGGGCGGTCTCTCCATCGGGCAAGCGGGCGAGTTCGACTACTCGGGCTCGCAAGCGATCAAAGCGCTCAAAGAAGAGGGCATTTACACCATCCTCGTCAACCCAAACATCGCGACGATCGCGACGTCAAAGGGGCTCGCCGACAAGGTCTACTTCCTACCCGTGACGCCCGAGTTTGTGCGCAAGGTCATACAGTACGAGAAGCCGGACGGGATCTACGTCACTTTTGGCGGGCAGACGGCGCTCAACGTTGGCATCAAGCTCAAGGACGAATTTGCCGCGCTTGGCGTGCGCGTGCTCGGTACGCCCATCGAGACTATCGTCGAGACGGAGGACAGGCAGCTCTTCGCGGCGGCGATGGAGCTGATCGGAGAAAAGTGCGCGCAGAGCGCGGCGGCGACCACGACTGAAGAAGCTATCCTGGCCGCCGCGGAGATTGGGTATCCGGTCATCGTGCGTGCGGCGTATGCACTTGGCGGGCTGGGCTCCGGATTCGCGCAGAACGAGGGGCAGCTTAAGGCGCTGTGCGGCAAGGCGTTCGCGACGAGCCCGCAGGTGCTCGTAGAGAAGAGCATGAAGGGGTGGAAGGAGATTGAATATGAGGTCGTAAGGGACTGCCGTGACAACTGCATCACCGTGTGCAATATGGAGGTTTGTCTCTCTCCGTGCCACCTTTTGAAAAACAGCTGATTGTCTGGCGGTAGAACTTTGATCCCCTGGGCATTCATACGGGTGATTCGATCGTCGTCGCACCGTCGCAGACGCTCTCGGACGAGGACTACAACATGCTGCGGACGACAGCGATCAACGTCATTCGTCATCTCGGGGTTATCGGCGAGTGCAACATCCAGTACGCACTTAATCCCACTTCGCGCGAGTACTGCATTATCGAGGTAAGCGTGCGACCCTTTTCTGTAGTCAACTGTGCACATGTTCTATTGTAGGTGAACGCGCGTCTCTCCCGGTCCTCCGCGCTCGCGTCCAAAGCGACAGGATACCCACTCGCTTTCATCGCTGCCAAGCTCGGGCTTGGCATACCGCTCAATGAGATCAAGAACTCGGTCACGAAGGTCACGTCGGCGTGCTTCGAGCCCAGCCTCGACTACGTCGTCGTCAAGATCCCGCGCTGGGATCTCAAGAAGTTCAGCCGCGTGTCCCCCCTCCTCAGTAGCAGCATGAAAAGCGTCGGCGAGGTCATGAGCATCGGCCGGACGTTCGAGGAGACTATACAAAAAGCCATCCGTTCGATCGACGACCTTTTTTCTGGCTTTGCAAAGGTGCGTATGCGCGACGTCGACGTCGGGGCCGTCTGATGGTGTACGCCCTCGTAGAATGACCTTGTCGAGGATATCGACGAGGAGCTCGTAAACCCGACCGATAAGCGCATGTTTGCCATCTCCACTGCCTTCCATCGCGGCTACTCCGTCGATAAGATCTGGCAGATGACTAACATTGACAAGTGGTTCTTGACGAAGCTGCAAAATATCTTCCTTATGGAACAACACCTTTTGTACGTCGTCTTTCTTCAGAGGTAGCCAAATACTCATGCTTGCGCGCGTCGTAAGAACGTTGAATAATATCTCGAGTATAAGCCCGGAGCTCCTCCGCCATACAAAGCAGCTTGGCTTCTCGGACCGTCAGCTCGCAGTGTGTCTTGGCACGAACGAGCTCGCAGTCCGCCGGCTGCGCGAAGAACACGGCGTCTCCCCTTTCATCAAACAGATCGACACGGTCGCCGCCGAGTTCCCGGCATTCACCAACTACCTCTATACCACGTACAACGCCATCGAGCACGACATCGACTTCCAGGACCGCGGCGTGATGGTGCTCGGCTCTGGCGTATACCGCATCGGTTCCTCAGTCGAGTTCGATTGGTGTGCCGTGCGTGCGATCCGCACGCTGCGTGAACAGGGCCTGCCTACCGTCATGGTGAACTATAACCCAGAGACGGTCAGCACGGACTATGACGAAGCGGATCGGCTGTACTTTGAAAACATCGCGCTCGAGACGATCCTCGACATCTACGACACGGAGCGCTCGCGCGGCGTCATCCTTTCCATGGGTGGGCAGACGCCGAACAACATCGCGCTCCCGCTGCACCGCCAGAATGTCAAGATCTACGGCACGTCGCCAGAGATGATCGATACCGCAGAGAACAGGTACAAGTTCTCGCGGCTGCTGGACGAAATCGGGGTCGACCAGCCGCAGTGGAAGGAGCTCACGTCCTTCGAGGACGCAGAGGCGTTCTGCCACGCAGTCGGCTACCCCGTCCTCGTGCGCCCGTCGTACGTCCTGTCTGGCGCGGCGATGAACGTCGTCTCTACCTCGGGCGACCTCTCGAATTACCTCCAACAGGCCGCGGAGGTCTCGCGCGATCACCCGGTCGTGATCACCAAGTACATCGAGCAGGCCAAGGAGATCGAGATGGACGCCGTCGCGAAGGACGGAAAGATGGTCATGCATTACATCTCTGAGCACGTAGAGAACGCCGGCGTGCACTCGGGCGACGCGACGCTCATACACCCGCCGCAGGACCTTGACCCGCAGACGGTGCGCCAGATCGAAGAGGCGACGGCAAAGATCGGCAACGCACTGAACGTGACGGGCCCGTTCAACATCCAGTTTATCGCGAAGAATAACGAGATCAAGGTGATCGAGTGCAACCTCCGTGCGGCGCGCTCCTTCCCGTTCGTGTCCAAGGTCACGGGCATTGATGCCATCGAGATGGCGACGAAGGTCATGCTCGGGCTTCCCGTAGAACCGTACCCGGACGCTGGGCTCCCAGTGGACTACGTCGGAGTGAAAGTGCCGCAGTTCAGCTTCAGCCGCCTGTCGGGCGCCGATCCCGTGCTCGGCGTCGAGATGGCGTCGACGGGCGAGGTGGCGTGCTTTGGAAGGGACAAATACGAGGCGTACCTCAAGGCGCTCATCTCCACCGGCATAGTTCCTCCAGAGAAGAACATCCTCTTCTCGGTGGGAGGGTTCAAGGAGAAGGTCGAGCTCTTGCCCTCGGTGCAGAAACTTCAGGCAGCCGGGTACAACATCTTCGCCACGTCTGGGACGTCGGACTTTCTCAGCGAGCATGGGGTTTCCTGCAAGGTCAGCTTTGCTTCCATTACCAGTCGAGCTTAAATGAATACTACTTTTCGTCTTAGTACTTAGAGATACTCGGAGATGGGGGAGGCGAAGTCAAATCTGAGTATTCCCTGACGCAGCATCTAGCCAACAACCTCATCGACATGTACATCAACCTGCCGTCAAAGAACAGCTATCGTCGGCCAGCGAGTTACGCCAGCAAAGGTTATCGCACCCGCCGCATGGCAGTCGACTTTGCCGTCCCACTCATCACGAACGTAAAAGTTGCGAAGCTGCTGGTGGAGGCGCTCGTGCGCAAGATGCCCTTGAACGTTTCGACCGTAGACGCCAAAACATCGCACGTGACGCACATCTTCCCCGGCCTGGTCAACATCGCCGCCTTCGTGCCGGACCTGAGCGTCCCAGGAAGCGACGACGTCGTCGAGGCGTCCAAGGCCGCCCTCAGCGCCGGCTTCACCACGTCGCTCGTCATCCCGCTCGGATACGGCAACGAGATCTGCGATCGCGAGACGCTGGATCAGGCCCGCGCGAACATATCCGCTAGTTCTGCGTATGGGAACTACGCGCTCAGCGTCACCGCATCGCCCACGAACTCCAAGACGCTGGACGAAGAGCTGCAGGCAGACGTCAAGTCTCTTTTCATCCCGTTCGTTCCGGGTAACGTCGCTACGCAGGTCTCGGTCGTCGCAGCCCACTTTGCTTCCTGGCCCGTCGACAAGCCCATCGTCACCAACGCCAAAGGCTCAGACCTGGCATCCGTCCTGCTTGTTGCGTCTCTTAACAGCCGCAGCGTGCATATCAGCGACGTGCAGAACAGGGAGGACCTCATGCTGATCAAGCTCAGCAAGGCGAAGCTGCTCAAGGTCACGTGCGATGTCAGCGTCTACACGCTCTTCTTCACGAGGGACCAGTTCGGCGCCAGCGTAAAGGCGCTCCCGACTGCGGACGACCAGGCGTTCATCTGGCAGAACCTGGAGGTCGTCGATGCTTTCACGGTCAACGGGCCTCCGTTCTACGTCAGCTTGGAACAGGGGGAGAAAGGATCTCCGTGGTCTGGTGTAGAAGAGTCGCTTCCTCTATTGCTCACGGCGGTCGCGGAGGGGCGCCTCACGCTTAGGGATGTTCAGGAGCGTTTCCACGATAACCCGATACGCATCTTTGGGCTGCCAGAGCAGGCCCACACGCAGGTCGAAGTGGTCGTCAATCGCTCGTCCGTCTTCCCGAAACGCGGCGACTATTGGTCCCCGATCTCTGGAAAACCGGTAAAGGGTGCAGTACACAGAGTCATCTTGCATGGACAGACCGTCTTCTTGGATGGTGCATTCGTCGCGGTTCCGAACGGGAAGGATATCTCGGCGGCGGCTGTAAGCCATGCGCCGGAAAAACCAGTGGTGAACCTCATTTCTTCCCTCTCTTCGACTCAGCTCGTCGCGCCCTCCGTGGCCGCCAAGCCGACGCAGACAGACGCCTTTGTGGGAGTCGCCACCTCCCTGCTCGTTCCGGCACGCGCACAACAGACACTTACGCACGTCGTCCCGCACCCGGCTTTCCATCGTCGCCATATCCTTTCGGTCAAGCAGTTCACCCAGCGCGACATTTACGATCTGTTCTCGCTGGCGCATGAGATGCGTCTCCAGGTGGAGCGTTCCGGGGCTGTTGACATCCTCCGCGGGAAGGTCCTTTGTTCGCTTTTCTACGAGCCGTCGACGCGCACGAGCGCCTCGTTTGACGCGGCGATGAAGCGCTGCGGCGGGGACGTCGTGTCTGTCACAGCGGACCGCAGTAGCGTGAAAAAGGGCGAGACGCTGCAGGACACGATTCGGACGCTTGGGTGTTACGGCGATGCCGTTGTGCTACGGCACCCGGACGTCGGGAGTGCGCAGCTCGCCGCGAAGTACTCACCCGTTCCGGTCCTGAACGCGGGCGACGGGATCGGCGAGCATCCGACGCAGGCGCTCCTGGACGTGTATACTATACGCTCTGAACTGGGCACGGTCAACGGACGCACGATCACGCTCATCGGGGACCTCAAGAACGGCCGCACGGTGCACTCCCTCGTCACGCTGCTCTGCCTATACTCCGTGCGCCTCAACTTCGTCTCCCCCGCCGAACTCGCCATGCCCCCCAGCGTCGTCTCCGCTGCGCGCAAAGCCGGCGTCCCCGTCCACCAGTGCGAGACCCTCGAGGAGGTCCTCGCGGAGACGGACGTGCTGTACGTCACACGCGTGCAGAGGGAGCGCTTTGCGGACGAGAAGGAGTGGGAGCGCGTGAAGGACGTTTACAGGGTCGACCATGCCCTCCTGTCGCGGGCGAAGGAGGACGTGATCGTGATGCACCCCCTCCCTCGACTAAACGGTAAGCGGCCTGTCTATCTTCCGCTGTCTCAGGAAGCTAAATTGCGCAGAAATCGACCCCGAGGTCGACTTCGACTCGCGTCGCGCAGTCTATTTCCGCCAGATGCGGTACGGGCTCTACGTGAGTTTCCTTTCAGCTTCTCGATCGTTCGTTGTTGTCTGAGATGGTGGCTCTGTTTCCAGATCCGCATGGCGCTGCTTGTGAGCGTGCTAGGCTAAATGAGGAAGGTGGTTTTCCTTTCAACTTCGGATGCGGCAATCTAGGGTCAAAGGGTTCAAGTTGGGCAAGGTACGCTGGGCGCGGCAGGTTGTGCGGATACTGTAAACACGAGTCCATTGTGTTGTTCCATATGGCTGTCGTAATTTGATATGGCGAAATAAAGTGCACGATCACGTCGACTGTGGCCTTCACCACAACATGTAGGACAGTCCACATCGACCTGTGGACAAGAATGAGACGTTAATGAACCACCGTGACCCAGTGGCGCTTGTTCGTCGAATCCACATCACCACAATTCCGGCGGAATCCACGACTGCTCGGGCCACGAAAATGAGACCGGACCGGACTGCCGTCCTCAGTGTGGCCCTTTGTTCAATGCCACAGTCTACGCATGGCTGTCCGGTACGGCTCCGCGCTTGGATCACCAAGGAACCAGGTCATTCCGTGCCTGTAATATGCTCCTGAGTCTGAGCTTTCACCTCACACTCGTTCGTCCTTCATTGCTCCACAGAAGAACAATTGCTGATCGACGCGCTTTGCCCTTTCGTCTTTCGTGACTCAACAAAAAGATGTGCGCGCCTTTCTGGCCTCCCTCATTGCTTCCGCCTTTGTGGTATTTCTGCATATCCTTACACTTCGTGGTCGTGGTCTTTCACCAATGAATTACTCTTTGATTCCTGTTTTCCAGCCCTGGAGGCTGCTGACTCTGGGCGTCTGTACAGGGTGTGGCCTATCCGCATGTTGCTTCGCCTATGCTGTTCTGCATTTCCTTTCACTCCGGCAGCTGTCATGTCTGAAGCTTTTGACTTCATCGAAATGAACTCTCGGGGCTCTGGATAGATAAGAAGGGACCCTCCTTGCGTTACTTTCGATATCCAACCCAACTCAGCAACACGCCCACAGTTGACTCTCTTCTCCTGCACATTTCTCTTCACTTCATCCTTGTCATCGCCATCTCTACTATGTCTCGCTCCACCTGCCACATCGGTGTCGCCTTCTACACGCACCCCTCCTTCCCCACCCAATGGGCCCTCGTTCTCTCCGAAAGTCCTGTCTTCGACGGCTCCGTTTGGTGCAGCACCGCCGTCGAGACCGTGAACGGCTGGGGCGCATCATGGACACCATGCGACTGGTCTCCGGCCGCCTTCAATCCTATGGCGCTCTTCTCGGGCGTCGTCCACGTCGCGCAAGCCGCCATGCCGACGAACCACATGCAGGCCCTGATCTCCAGGTCCAACGTCGCGTCAGAGCTCGACCGTTTCCGCGTCCAAGTCACCGGCGACATTCCGTACGGCACCGACAAATACGCCGTCCTGGCCCTTCTCCGTCTCTGCGAGGGACGTCATATCACTCTCCCCAAGCTCGACCCTAGTGGCCTCGCCAATTTCATTCGTGGACGCGTGCAGGATCTGGAGCGGGCGCAGCGTGCTCAGGCGGGCAACATGTTCCCTGTCGTCTCTCTCCAGAACGGCAACGTCTCGTTTGGTCGCTTGAGGCGCTGATCGGTCCCGTATGTTCTTTCGCATTTTCTCTCTTTACCAACGTTAACTCACGCTTCTTACAGATCTCATTCGGTTTCTTGATAGATCTACTTTGGCTTGATCTTACTTTATAGTAACTACTAATGGTTTGACGAGAGTTATGTCGGTTTCTCTAATTTTAATCGATTTTAATCTTGTGCTTTGGGTGGACCGTTGACGGAATGCATCTGGGGTACAGTCCGCCGACCTCAAGCTACTGTGCAGGCGCCCATCACGATTCCCTCTGTAGCCGTTAGGGCCCTGGTGCTAACGAGTGTGATTCTCCGCGGTATCTAGTCACTCTTTGTCGCCATTCACAGAGGTCGTCTAGTGCACTAACATGGCTAGCAAATTAGTAGCACTGTGAGATGGACTGTTACGGAAAGTGCCAGTGTGCCTCCGAGTGGTTGATTCCAATCACCGGGTGCTGGGCTTAAGCTTGGTCTCTGGTGCTTGAGTAAGGAGTGCGCTAGCGCGGTGCGGTTCGAAGCTTAGTTTGAAGGCTGCGAAGTCAGCCTGAGCCTGAGCGTGTGAGCGCCCGGTACGCTGTGCGCCGAGCAAGCGTTAGGTAAACAATGGCCGGAAAAAAGCGAATTTCCGAGTCAATGGCTGGCAAGATGGTCCTTCCTTTGCTGACCGTATGTCGCGGTCTAAGTTCTCTAGCGATCTGCATACCGAACAATTGGAGTGAACCTGAATCCTGATCGTGGAGTGTTAGTGTTACTGTGTTAGAACTCGTTCAAGACGTGAAACCCCCTCAGCCCTCCGCTGCCTCCGACCTCGTTTACCCATCCCAAGTTGTTATCCATCAAACACTCAGGCTGACGCATACCCCGACCACTGAACTCCATTCAGATCTATCCTTGGGGCGCCATGGTCAGTCTCCCCATACTCAATTCATATCCAAGGTCTTCCTTCCTTCATTTCAGAGATCACTGGTTTTTCTGAGTTCTGTAGGGTTTTCCGGTGCCTTTCTTCCCCCGCACTATTGCAAGTAGCGACACGTCCAGACTGCTGAAGGTAAGGGCAAACGGTGAGCATGCAGGGGGAGGCCCCCTGAAAACCCCAGGTGAGGTTTGATACGCGTCCACCACAGAGTTTCCTTTTATGGGCATAAGCTTCGATACTGCTCTCGCGGGCGTCCACCACTCATCACGTTCAAAATGGTGTCATCTCGGATACCATTGTCCACCACTCTCAGGGCCTCCCATCGTCTCGGAACAATAGGTTGGATACAATGTCCACCACAAATCCCAAATCCCCGTCAACTTTCATTGTGTACAGTATGTGTGTGTTCACATTTCTTACCTCAGATTCTATCACCCCGATATCCCTCACTTCCACAATCTGTAAACACTACCTCAG
>QFDV01001119.1:0-20259 GCA_003315845.1 Lactarius trivialis
AGCTGACATGGCTTGGTGGCTTAGCAACATAACGAAAAAATAAGCGAGAAAAAAGTTGGGTTTAAGTTTGACAGATTTGCATCATACTATTGTGAACAACTGCTGTCAATGCCTTCCAAAAGTTGCGTGTCGTTTTGGTAGGCATAGCTCTGCACGGATTACACCTAAGTTGCACGTGGCGTATCAAGCATGCACAAAATTCTGTGAGGTCAAAAAGGGCAGGGTCTTCCCCTATGGATGCAATATAAGCATCTAACCAGCTTGGAATACCAGAGGTGTAGCAAATGCGCAGGTTATGTATTACTAGCACACCAGAGGTAGCGTAAATAACTGGGGTGCTAGGAGTACAGAAGGCGTCCTTAAATACATCGGAGCGCACACTCGATTACATGTGATAGCGATAACGCGGTAACTCGGGCACATCAAGACCGGTAGAACATATGATAAGGAACGTATGTACGAGATTCTAAGGGTGCCCGTTGAGAGGGGGCGTCTCCATGAAGGGAGCGCTGCGATCGTAGTCTACTGCGCTCCAGACTCGATAAGGAGTCGGACTTGCCTAATATGGTAAGTAAGACAGAAAAAAGGATGTCCCGTGCACAACAAAGTGCTGTGTCTTAACAGCGGGTCCATACGGATTGTATATGATCAAATATGAATAAGTTTATCCTAATGTGAAAATCGTAACTACTAGAAACCAAAGGTATAGATTGCGCGCTTCCTCGCGCGTCTCAACTCGACTTCTCCACTGAGCTCGTCTCACTTCAACAAGAGGTGTTGGCAACCTGGCAAGTCAGACCCGCCAGCGTGCTGTACGCTTCATGTGTTCTGAATACCGTAAGGTCCGACCTTAGGCTGATCCGAACTGTCTGGTTGTACTTCCAGAGAATGTGAAGATGAGCGCCAGGCATGGCGTCAAACTTGTCTTCCAGATCTTCAATGGTCATCGGGAAAGTCAACGCCATGCGCGCCGCTCGAACAACTTCCTGACCAAGCCCATACCTCTGAGCAAGGGAGAAAACATGGAAGGCGGTCTCTGGGCGAATGAAGGGTGGATCCTGTAAGGCGACAGCACCTCGGATGTGGGCCAAAGTGTGGTTCATCTCGTACTTTTGGGCTACTGATAGAAGCTCCATTGTATGCTCAGCGGTCAGAGGAAGGATAGGAGGTACGGGAAGAACGAAGGTGAGAAGACTAGAAAGTATGTCTCCTTTTTCCGGTAGTTGGATGCATGGAAGCCCCTCAGCGCAGGCAGAGGAAGAGGAATCAGAACAATCAATAGTAGATGATTGTATTAAGTCGCCAAGCGCGGGGGAGCTTCTGATGATAACAAGTTTCAATACTCGAAACTCCTGGAGGTCGCACGAGCGAAGAATGATATCCGCATCGGGGTCGTTGGGGAGTATGCGCTCGGGTGCTCCGTCTGAGCTTGAGGGACACTCGGGCGAGGAGGCTTCGGGTGGGGCTGTCTCCATTCAGAACGTGAAATTTGCGTGAAAAGTCAATATCATATTTGACGGAGAGTAAGATTATTTCAGTGGCGCGGCTCCGAGGATTGTTCACGCGATCACATGATGCCGTTTTCACAGCCGCGGTCAGAGAACGTTAACAACGAGGAACAAGGAATGTATTAAATAGATGAAGGTGTGTGTCCTTGTACTACCAATATTGAATTTTTGGGTCGGAATCAGAGCCTTCCGCCACGGCCTTCCGGGACAATTTGGGACGAATGCGCTACGTACTGAGCCTGAGGTCGCTGTCCCCTCGCGTGCCAGTGGTGCCGCTGGCCAAGCCGCTGGTAATGTTACACGATCCGCTGTGTCGGTACTGCCGTCGAGTTGTCTGAAGTAGAAGAGATGCGAAAATAAAAGAGAAGAGAGGAAAAAAACCTGCACTCGGGAGACAGGTCCTTGACTCTCCGAGTCTGAGCATGGATAATACTCCGAGTCCGAGTCGACTCTGACGGCGCACAGTCCCAAACGTAACACGTAAAACAATCCGAAAACGAACTCAGGCATAGGAAGTTGCATGTATCTTCGATGACACAACAACGAGTCTACCACTGAGTGTGGGTAGTCACTCGTTGGCACCAAACCTGAGACGACTCGGATTCTTACCGAAATTGTGAGTCCTCTGTGAATTAGCTACTGATTGTCGAAACCAGTTCGATAATGATCAAGATGCTCAAGATCAAGCTGCCGAGTGCAAATGACGACGCCTTGGAGTCGATACCGCATTGTCCTATTGCCAGTGCCCGCCCCTGCCGGCGACGGCTCTAGTAAGTTGTAGCCCCGCAGCCGCGATATAAGTGGTCACATGATCGAACTAGCACGTTCCGACCTTGGTTCCGACAAACTCGCCTACTTGCAGGGTGAGTGATCTACATTCGGGAGGAGGGTATGACTTAAAGATAGACCGTAACCATCTGATGGCTAGCGCGCCGCACGAGCCGTAACAGATAGCAGACTAAATTAAATGCCGAGACTCAGGTAGTAGAGTATGAGAGTATCTAGTCCGGCAGGGATTCAGGAGTCATTCCATCACCTACACAACACGTACACACACAACTGTCATCAGTACAACTACGATCTTCAATGCTTCACTGTTTCATGATTTCCATCTTGTCGGAAAGAGTCTCCATCAATCAGAATTTTCGTAACCAGTTCCTAGAAACACCAAGAGCCATGGAATTGCCTAATTGGTGAATAATGTCTGCAAGTTGGGAGAAGCACAGCGTGCGTTCAGACACCAGGACTACTCTTGACTTGCATCACTTGCCTTCTCCCGAGCACGGGCAATTGTCCGCTCCAATTCCACGCAATAGTCCTCCCCTTTCAAAGTATGGCTCTCTAAGCAGAAGGTGCAGTTTCCCGAAACTGCGTGCCTCCGCAGAGCCTCCAGGTATTTCACACGAATGATCGACGGCTTGATGAGTGGAGGTGTGAAATCTTGCTTCAAGTCTTGGATCTGTTGCGTAAAACAGTCGTGCAACCATGCGGGGAGTGCGGGTGCATCCTTAGTTAACGGCAGGGACCTGTTCCCTTGACACCCAATCCAGATTTGTGAAGGGCCGTTGAGAGCATCAAGGTACGATTCCAAGCACGAGACTAGTTCATCCCTGCAATTTTTCCGAAAGTTGGCAAGATCTTGCAGTGCCGATGCTTCAAACAGTCGTAAATCGCCTCGAAGATGTTGGAACGTCATCGGGTAATCCAAAGTGAGAGAGGCGGCCATGTTCAGCTCGGGTATGAGCCTGCTGCTGCTCGCGATGGCATACGCACGGAAAGCCTGCGACCCGACCAGTACGGGTAAATTTCTGCATGCGAGTTCGCCTCTGATAGAGGACTGGGCAGCGGCCATGTCGTATTTCTGGGCTGCGGCGAGCAAAGCCAGGATCCTGTCGTATGATGCAGGGATTCTGGAAGGGATAGGGTACAAGATTGTAATCAGGGATCGTACGAGCTCCGCATCCTCCGATATATCCACCACAGGAAGCCCGTCAACTGTTCCACTGTCCAGAGACTGAGGGAGAGAAAACATATCCTTGAATAGTGGCGACGAAGAGGCCAGTATGGCCTTGTGAACACGGAAATTGGCACGGTCAGATGACCGCACTACAACGTCTGCCCCACTTATGTCCAAGCATTCTGGAAGAGTACTAAAACCAGCGGGCAAGCGTCTATGTCTCTGAGGACTTGCTTCCATCCCCAAGATCGACAGCCCTGATTCGGCCTGTAGAAGTGTCTAAATATGTGCAAGTCACATATACAATGCTTACTTTTTCCATACTGCAATGAACGATTGCAGCCAGGGTCATCCAAAAGGTGCGCATCGTTTTGACCGGTATACGGCTACAGAAGGAGCACCCGAGCGTGGTTGGCCCGAAGTCATTGTAGACTGTGTTCGAGGTATGCCGCATCAGCGCCATCTGGAACTCAATTGGATCGAAGAAAGAAGGATTCTCTGCTATAGACCTGATGTATGTATGGACCCAGTTAGGGGGGCCAGTAATGGCATGTTGAGAACATTTGAAAGTATTCAACACATCGCCGGCGCCGGAGAAGGAGGTCAAAGCTGAGATGGGCCTGAACTCTTTCAAAGTTCGTGAAGATAAGCACCTGGCATGTTGTCTCCGATTGTCAAAGTGGATTTCAATGTGAGTCGTGCGGCCTGGACTGCTTCGCGACGCAGTCCGTACCTCTGCGCGAGAGAGTAAGCGAGAAAAGCGTTCTCCCTGTGAATGAAAGGTGGGGCTTGCAGAGAGAGAGAGCCACGAATGTGATCCATCACGGAGCTCATCTCGTATTTCTGAACTACTGAGAGAAGCTCCATCTTTTCGTCGAGGGATGAAGGGAGAATGGAAGGCACGGGGAAGATGAAAGTGAGTAGGCAAGAAAGAATTGTGCCGCTATCAGACAGCTGGACTTCGGGAAGCCGTGTTCCAGCACTGGACGAATTCATAGCAGCTGAGGTGTTGGAAGCGGTTCGTATCAGCTCGCCGAGAATGATAGAACTCTTGATGATATAAAGCTTAAGCACCCGAAACGTCTGGGAGTCACCGGAGCGGAGAATGACGTCTGCGTCAGGATCATCGAAGAGTACCTCGGGGGATTTATCAGGATGAGCCTGCGAGTAAGATGTGTCTGGAGGGACAGTCGCCATGTATTCGAAAGGGTCGATGAATGACCACGCCCTTGAGCCACCACCGAGGCTGCGCTGACGCAATCCGCGAGTAGATTGGCTGAGATTGAACATTCTTAATGTCAACTCAAGCCACCGGGCCGGTCACACAGCCGTGTTACGAGTTGCCGTTTTTGTTTTTCCGCAGTGTGTTACTGTCCCAAAAAGGAAGGTGCCAAAAGTCACCTTGTTACGGTGACTGTCACCTTCCTTTTTGGGACAGTAACACACTGCGGAAAAACGGCAACTCGTGTTACGTGCGTGTTGACGCGTTGACGAGACGCAATGCGTCTGCCAGTTCTTGTGGGGCGATCCTTTCGGCCCCATCACCAGATGGCCCCACACAAATGACATTTGCCTCGAAATTGTAGTTATGACGCGCCTTATCGGATGGAATGCCGGGCGGGAGCGAGTGGATTCGACTGTACACACCTTGGCACTCACAAACACACGACGAGTCACGATACCAGTATAATTCCTCGAGTTCACAGCTCACAACAAGTTCACCTCTCATCAAAAAGAGTCTCCCTCAACTGAATCCTCGAAACGGTTCCTCATATCTAATCAGAAACGACTGGCGTCTTGAGAAAAGCGCAGCGGGTGGTCAGACTCCAAGAATACTTTCGAAACGCAATCGCTGCACTTACCTTCTCCCCGGGCCTGGACCAGTGCGTTCTCCAGATCCGTACAATACCTCTCCCCTTTCATTGCATGTACCCCTAAGCAAAAGGTGCAGAGGTTGGGAGCGGCATGCTTCCGGAGAGCTTCCAGGTATTTCTCGCGAATGCTTGAGGGTTTGATTAGTGGACACGTGAACGCTTGCTTCAACGCTTCAATCTGTGGGGTAAAGATGTCGCGCACCCACCGCGGTATGGGTGGGGACCGTGGTGATGATTTGGGCTAGTCGTTCCGTGAGTGGTCTGTGACTCGGAGCGAGTGGACAAAGAGCACAGCACCGGTCAGCAGATAACTCACCGGTTTGGCCCGGGGACAGTCGACCCATATTTTCGAAGGGCCACCGCCAATGTCGCGGAATGATTCGAAACACGAGACGAGGTTGTCTCGGCAGCCTTTGCGGAAGCTGGCAAGTTCGCGGAGCGCCCGCCCTTCGAACAATCGCAACTCGTCTCCGAGATGTTCAAACGTCATAGGTTGATCCAGAGTGAGGCGCGCGGCGACGTCCATTTCAGGTGTGAGTCCACTGCTGCTTGCGATGGCATACGCACGAAATGCCTGCGCCCCGTCTAGTGCAGGTGGCGGTCTGCGTGTGACCTCGGCACGGATAGAGGATTGGACCGCATCCATCTCGTATTTCTGTGCAGCAGCAAGCAGAGCCAGGATTCTGTCATACGATGCAGGTATTTCGGAAGGGATGGGATACAGTATTGTAATGAGACATCGTACTAGCTCGGCGTCCTCCGATATATCCACCACGGGAAGCCCGCTGACCATTTCATTATTCGGAGGCCAAGGAAGAGTAAACATATCCCTGAAGACCCACGACGAGGATGCCAGAACCGACTTGTGGACAAGGAAAATAGTAAGGTCGGAGGCCCGTACTATGATATCCGCCTCACTTGAGTCCAAGGATTCGGGCAGAGGTAAGGAGGCAGCGGGCGAAGGGCTCTGGGGCCTCTGAGTCGTTTCGGTCCTTACGATTGACAGCCCTGATTCTGCCTGAGGGAGTGTCAGAATATAATCATGAGTGTGTAGCTTACATACACAATACTCGCCTTTTCCATACAGCGACGAACGGTGGAGGCCAGGGCCGTCCAAAAGGTGCGCATTGTCTCGATTGGAATAAGGATACAGGATCGGCACTGGTTGATGCCGTCGGTACCTGCAGTATGCTGCGCCAAGGCCATTTGGAACTCGATAGGATCGAAGCGAGAAGGGTTTTCGATAATGGACCAGATGTACAAATGGATCCAGTATGGGCCACCAGTATTACGGGAAGATTGAGAACAGTTGGAGCCGAAACCTTTCAGCACGTCATCGGCACGAGAAGATGGGAGGTTCAACCTAAGCTGGACCTGGACTCTTTGGTGATACTTCCAAAGTTCGTGAAGATAAGCGCCTGACATAATGGCAAGCTTGTCTTCGAGAGTCTCGATCGTTAAAACGAACCTCAACGTGAGTCGTGCCGCCTGGGTTGCCTCCTCCCGAAGGCCGTACCTCTGTGCGAGTGCGTATGCGAGGAAACTATTTGCAGTACTGACTAAGAGTGGGTCTTGTCGAGAGAGAGCGCCCCGGATGTGTGTTAGTACGAAAATCATCTCGTATTTTTGGGCAACCGATAGGAGCTCCATCGTTTCTTCGAGAGTTGATGGGAGAACGGGAGTCATGGGGAAAATGAATGTGAGCAGGCTAGAAAGGATCGCGCTGCTCTCAGGAAGTTGTACTTCGGGAAGTTGTGTTGGGGGACTTGCAGATCTGGCAGCGCCAAGGGTGTCGGAAGCGGCTTGTATCATCTCTCCGAGCACGGAAGAACTCTTGATAATGTAAAGCTTGAGGACCCGAAACATCTGGGACCCACGAGAGCGGAAAACGACATCTGCGTCGGGATAGTCGAACAATAGTTCAGAGGATTCGACAAGCTCAGCTAGCGGAGAGGGGGGGTCTGGAATGACGTTCGCCATGAAAAAGACGAGCTCGTCTTTTCTTCTCTTTTTAATTGTTTTTCCTGGGTCAAGGGCTCTTCAACTGACAACTTCCGAAGTCCACTGTTGGGCGCCATTGGGCCACGAACCTGAGGGTCGATGAACTTCAAGCCACTACTTTCCGTGCCACTGGCTACTCTCAGGCTCCCCTTGTCCTTATTGGTGATAATAGATGGAGCACTTTCCTCGCGGGAATCCAGAGCGCTTGCCCCAAACCACGACGAAAACCATAGTTCGGATAAGTATTTATTGAAACTTCTAGTTGAATAAATACTTCGGTTTGCTGCTAAACTCGTGTGTTGTAGCGGCAGTAGCGCACTGGCAATAGGTGGGGCCAACACGGCGCCCCGGCAACCGTTTGTATTGTACTACGGTGAATTTAAGGACCTGGGTGTGCAACCCTAAAGCATAGTTGCAGTTCTCCAGCGAGGCATCTTGATATGAATCCGAAAGTCAGGAATCAGGGTCTTGACAGCGAAGCAGTCGCAATCAGTGATCTCGTGCCGCGGCGTGCGGGGTGCGTGTTGATGCACGTTGATGCCTTAAGGACGTTCGGCTGAAATGCCGAGCGGTACCAAGGGGATTCAACGTTCAACGGTGTTTCCCAGCAGACTAAACTGCAGATACCACACAGATAGAATATAGACAACGGTACCAGAAAGACTAGTAGGAGTAATTCTTCGATACTTCTCATCAAAAGGAGTCCCCCATCAGGATGTTACCGAAAAAAGTTTCGGGTTTTTCCGGTTTCTTTCCGGTTTCCCGGTTTCCGAGAACCCGGTAACCTAAAGTCATAACTGTTGCACAGTCATTGAGAACAATCGTGCAGGGCTTTGCACGACAAAATATATTGTTGGAGCACTTTTAATGTTCAGGGAAGTTTAACTCTTGAGTGTTTAAGGCCGCACACGAATGTGGCATGCTCAGGAATCAAAATGGTGAGCCAATTTAGACTCTATAGAGATGTGCAATAAGAGGTATCGTGCAGGCTTTTGCACAGCACATAAATTTTCATATAGTCTCGCAATGGTTGCAGGGATATTTTGATTGAGTTACTAAGACCGCATGCGAGTGCGGCATGCTCGGGGATGCAAACAAGGGGCACCCAGAGTATTTTTGGTAAGGTTTTGAAAAAGATATAGATAAGTTTTACAAAATATGTAGTTTCGAGGGTTTTAAGTGGTTTTAACCGGTTTTAGCCGGTTTTTCGGGCCGAAAAACCGGCTAAAACTTTTTTGATAAGGTCCCGATGCTCTCAACTGAAATCTCCGAAGCAGCGTAGAGCAGAGCTCTCGGTAGCGCCCATGTCTAATCGGAAACGACTGGCGTCTTGAGAAAAGCGCAGCGGGTGGTCAGACTCTTCCAAACGCAGACGCTGCACTTACCTTCTCCCGGGCCCGGGCCAGCGCCTGCTCTAGCTCTATGCAATACCCTTCCCCTTTCATTGCATGCACCCCTAAGCAAAAGATGCAGAGATCAGGAGCGGCATGCTTCCGGAGAGCTTCCAGGTATTTCTCGCGAATGCTTGAGGGTTTGATGAGTGGACATGTGAACGCTTGCTTCAACGCTTCAATTTGTGGGGTAAAAATGTCGTGTATCCACGGTAGTGGGGGTGGGTTCCAGGGCTAGTCCTTCCGTTAGTGGTCTTGGACTCGGAACTCGGAGCGAACGGTACATAGAGCACAGCACTGGTTAGCAGATAACTCACCTGTTTGGCCCGGGGACAGTCGACCCATATTTTTGAAGGGTCACTGCCAATGTCACGAAATGACTCGAAGCACGAGACGAGGCTGTCTCGGCAGCCTTTGCGGAAGCTGGCAAGTTCGCGTAGCGCCCGCCCTTCGAACAAACGCAACACGTCTCCGAGATGTTCGAATGTCATAGGCTGATCCAGAGTGAGGCGCGCGGCCATGTCCATTTCCGGTGTGAGCCCACTGCTGCTTGCGACGGCATACGCACGAAAGGCCTGCGCCCCGTCTAGTGCAGGTGGCGGTCTGCGTGCAACTTCAGCACGTATAGAGGACTGGACGGCCCCCATATCGTATTTCTGTGCAGCAGTAAGCAGAGCCAGGATTCTGTCATACGATGCAGGTATTTCGGAAGGGATGGGATACAGCATTATAATGAGGGACCGTACAAGCTCTGCGTCTTCGGATATATCCACCACAGGGAGCCCGTTGACCATTTCATTATTTGGAGGCCGAGGGAGAGCGAACATATCTTTGAAGACCCACGATGAAGAAGCAAGTACCAAATTGTGGACGGGGAAACTAGTAAGGTCGG
This sequence comes from Lactarius trivialis, assembly GCA_003315845.1. NCBI lineage: Eukaryota > Fungi > Basidiomycota > Agaricomycetes > Russulales > Russulaceae > Lactarius > Lactarius trivialis. The sequence continues at coordinate 9,624 of QFDV01001119.1, forward strand.
AGGTCCGTACTATGATGTCCGCCTCACTTAAGTCCAGTGATTCGGGCAGAGGTAAGGAGATTTCGGGAGACCCACTCTGGGGCCTCGTCACGGTTTCAGTCCCTAGAATAGACAGCTTTGTTTCGGCCTGCGGAAGTGTCACAATATAATTAGTGTGTAGCTCACATAGACAATGCTCGCCTTTTCCATACATCGATCAACGGTAGCGGCCACGATCGTCCAAAAGGTGCGCATCGTCTTGACTGGTATCAGGATACAGGATACACACAGGATGGTGCCGCCGGTACCTGCGGTATGCCGCCCCAGGGCCATTTGAAACTCAATAGAATCAAAGAGAGAAGGATTTTCGATTATGGACCAGATGTATAATCCAGTATGGGATACCAGTATCAGTGGCATATTGAGAACATTTGGGACCGAAACTCTTCAGCATCTCTCCAGACGAGGGGAGGTCCAACCTGAGCTGGCCCTGGACTCTTTTGTGATACTTCCAAAGTTCGTGAAGATAGGCACCTGGCATAATGGCAAGTTTGTCTTCGAGAGTCTCGATCATCAGAACGAACTTCAACGTGAGTCGCGCCGCCTGGGTTGCCTCCTCCCGAAGTTTGTACCTCTGTGCGAGTGCGTAAGCGATGAAACTGTTCTCTGGACTGATGAAAGGTGGGTGTAGTTGAGAGAGAGAACTCCGGATGTGTGTTAGCACGGTAGTCATCTCGTATTTTTGGGCAGCCGATAAGAGCTCCATCGTTTCCTCGAGAGTTGATGGGAGAATGGGAGTTACAGGGAAAATGAATGTGAGCAGGCTAGAGAGGGTCGCGCTGCTCTCGGAAAGCTGTACTTCGGGAAGTCGTGTTGGAGCACTTGCGGAATTCGTAGTGCCAGAGGCGTCGCAAGCTGCTTGTATCAATTTTCCGAGAACAGATGAACTCTTGATAATATAAAGCTTGATAACCCGAAACATCTGGGACCCACGAGAACGGAGAACAGCATCTGCTTCGGGGAAGTCGAACAGTACTTCACCAGAGGATTCGACAAAATCAGCGTGCGAAGAGGCCCGACTCGGAGGGGAGTCTGGATTGACCGTGATGGTCGCCATGAAAAGACGAGCTCTCTCTTCCTTGTCTTTCTTTTTTCTCTTTTCTTCTTGGTCGAAGGCTCTTCCGAAATCCACTGTCGGACCGTGAACGTGAAGGTCGATGCAAGGCCACTTACCTCTCCGATGCATTTTCTGGGTGCGACGAGTGCGGGCCGGCGCCGCGCACCGGTTAAAAATGTGCATTTTTTGTGTAAAAAGACCGCATTCGCCTTATTAAACATAACAACCACGCGTAATTTCTCGCTCACCATCCACTGCGAGTGGCATGCCACTGGCAGTTACTATCAGTGATTGAGTGATCTAGCGGCAGTGCGTGTTGATAACCTTGATACGTTGATGTCTACCAGTTCCTGTGGGGTCCTAATGGAACTTGAATGCCATTTGCCTCTGGTTCTAACGCGCCTTAAGGACATCCGGCTGGAGCGCCGAGCAGAAGCATTCTCCCAGCAAACCCAACCGTGCGTGCAGAGAAAACACATATATACACAACGGCACCGGTAAGGATAGGAGGAATCCATCGAGTTCACGACACCTCTCTCATAAAAAGGAGTCCTCCTGAACTGAAATCCCCGAAGCGGCGTACAGCAGCGCTCTCGGTAGCGCCCATTTCTAATCGGCAACGACTGGCGTCTTAAGAAAGGTGCAAGATGGTCAGATTCTTAAAGATACTCTCGAATCGCAAATGCTGGACTTGCCTTCTCCAGGGCCTGGTCCAGCGCTTGCTCTATCTCCTTGCAATACCAGTCCCCTTTCATAGCATGCACCCCTAAGCAAAAGGTGCACTTCTCCGAAGCGGCGTGCATTCGGAGGGCATCCATGTATTTCTCGCGAATACTTGAGGTTTCGATGAGTGGACATTTGAACGCTTGCTTCAGCTCTTCGATAAGTGGTGTAAAAAGGTTGCGCACCCACGCGGGTGCTGTACGTGGGGACTTTTTGGGCTGGTCATTTTATGAGTGATCAAGCAGGACAATGAGCAAAGCACTGGCAGCAGTTAACTCACCTCTTTGGGACAGTCAATCCATATTTTCGAAGGGCCACTGTTAATATCGAGAAATGATTCGAGGCACGAGACGAGATTGTCTCGGCAACCTATACGAAATCGGGAAAGTTCGAGCAGCGCCCATCCTTCGAAAAATCGTAACTCGTCTCCGATATATTCGAATGTCATAGGTTGGTGCAGAGTGAGGCGTGCGGCCACGTCCATTTCTGGTGTGAGCCCGCTGCTGCTCGCGATAGCATACGCACCAAAGACCTGCGCTCCATCCAGTGTGGGTGACGATCCGCGCGCAACCTCAGCGCGGATAGAGGACTGAACCGCGTCCATCTCGTATTTCTGTGCGGCGGCAAGAAGAGCCAGAATTCTGTCGTACGATGCAGGTATTTCGGAGGGGATAGGATAGAGAATTGTAATGAGGGATCGTACTAGCTCGGCGTCTTCCGATATATCGACTACAGGAAGCCCGTTGACCATTTCATTGTTTGGAGGCCAAGGGAGAGTAAACATATCCCTGAAAACCCACGACGAGGAGGCTAGAACCGACTTGTGGACAAGGAAACTAGTAAGGTCGGAGGTCCGTACTACGATGTCTGCCTCACTTAAGTCCAGGGATTCGGGCAGAGTCAAGGAGGCAGCGGGTGAACACCGCGGGCTCGCTTCAGTCCCTAGGATCGACAGCTCTAATTCGGCCTGCGAAAGTGTCAGATGATTAGTGTATAGCACGCATACACAATGCTCACCTTTTCTATACATCGATCAACGGTAGCGGCAAGAGTTGTCCAAAAGGCGCGCATCTTCTCGACAGGGATAAGGATACAGGATGAACACCGCACCGTACCGCTACCTGCGGTATGCCGCGCCAGGGCCATTTGGAACTCAATAGAGTCGAAACGAGAAGGATGATCGGCTATGGACCAGATGTATAACTCGATCCAGTATGGGTTACCAGTAGTGGCATATTGAGAACACTTGAAACCGTTCAGCGCCCCACAGGCACCAGACGAGGGGAGGTCCAACCTGAGCTGGGCCTGGAGTCTTTGGTGATACTTCCAAAGTTCGTGAAGATAAGCGCCTGGCATAATGGCAAGTTTGTCTTCGAGAGTCTCGATCGTCAAAACGGACTTCAACGTGAGTCGCGCCGCTTGGGTCGCCTCCTCCCGAAGTCCGTATCTCTGTGCAAGTGAGTAGGCGAGGAAAGCGTTGTGTGGACTGATAAAAAGTGGGTATTGTCGAGGGAGAGAGCCCCGGATGTGTGTTAGTACGGAGGTCATGTCATATTTTTGGGCAACAGATAGGAGCTCCATCGTTTCCTCAAGAGTTGATGGGAGAACTGGAGTTACGGGGAAAATGAAAGTGAGAAGGCTGGAGAGGATCGCGCCGCACTCAGACAGCTTTACTTCCGGAAGCCGTTCTTCGTTGCTGGCAACATTGGCAGTGCTAAAGGTGTCCGAGTCGGTGGCATCTCGTATCAGATCACCGAGCACAGTAGAACTCCTGATGATATAAAGTTTGAGGACCCGAAACGTCTGTAAGTCGCGGGAGAGGAGAATGACATCAGCGTCCGGGTCGTCGAACACTACTTTAGAGGATTCAACAAGATCAGCTGGAGGAGATGGGTCTGGAATGACGGTAGCCATGAAAGGACAGGGTCAAAAGCACTTTCAAAGTATGTTGGGCCATGAACGCACCTCAAAGGGTCTTCAAAGCCTGGTCTGACCGCGTTTTTCGGGTGTGTCCCCAACAACAATAAATGTGGATTTTCTTGCAAACAAGTCACAGGCCGGACTCGGATTTGCCACTGGATTTGCCTAGTGCGATTCCGTTCCCACGCCTTCCCATTGTGTAACACTCTTGGTAACACTTGTAGCTTGCTTGAAGTCCGTGTCTTCAAGTTGGTCCGAGTCCGTGTGTAGTCTGACGTAGCCCGAAAATCGCCATAATCGACGTATGTTCGAATTCACCGATTCTTACGGCGAGAGACAATGAACCAAGCAATGAACTGAGGCTCCGAGGTGAGGTCGCAACAGCCCGGGGTGGGGTCAGACTGTCGCAAAATCGGGAAAGGGCTTATAATTGTCCCTGATTTTAACCGAGATTATGATCAAATTTACAGATTATAATACGAAGCATCCCTCTGATAATTAGATTATGTGTAGTTGTCGCGATTATAAACTGAGAAGCAGATTAAAATCTTAATTATAATACTGATTATCAGAATTTCAGGACGGGTTTATAATCATCATAATTCCCGTTCCAGATTACATCAATTTCAATGGTTATAACCTATTATAATTGCTTTTCCGATTTTGCGACATAGCATTGGGGCCTCGTCATCGATCCACAGCGATTTTTTGGGTGCGGCGGGCGGGCGAAATAAAAGAGCTCCAGTTCTTCCAACCGGTTGAAGGAACTTGAATGGGCAGACAGACGGCGTGCCGCCTTATTCGTTCACTCCGTGCGCTCATGCCTCACTTCGCCGGATCCAAGATTTTGGAGGATAGGCTGAGTTGAAAAAAAAACAATTATCACACCGAAAAGTATTTGTCGTAATTAAAAAATAAAAGTTATTAATCTTGCAACCATTTTATAACTATATCGTATTGTGTGGGATAAGAAATTTCCCGTGTGGACTTAACTATGAACCCCGCCCATGAAATTTGGATGTCCGTTCTTTTCGAAGGTCCTGTTCTGTAAAGAGGTGATCATGGAGACCATAATGGATCACGCAATCACGTCTCAGAGGCTCTCATGGCCGCGAAATCACCGTGGTACTAGATTAGCCTGCATTTGCAAGACAAGAACGGTGTATGTTCAAATTCCCATAATTATTATTCCCCCCCAAGCCCAAACGAGATACGTGCCTTTTCACGGGTGTGGGCCAGCGCTTGCTCGAGCTGTACACAATACCGCTCCCCTTTCATAATATGCACCCTTGCGCAGAATGTGCAGAGTCCCGGAGAGACATGATTCTGGAGGGCCTCCAGGTATTTCTCGCGAATGCTCGATGTTTTGATGAGTGGACGTGTGAAAGCGTGCTTCAGCTCTGTGATCTCATCTGTAAAAAGGTCGTGCAACCATGGGGGAAGTGTGTCGTCGTTTCCCGGGCCGCTGGAGTTGGCTATTCGCATCTTCCGCCGCCGATGATGGCTAGCCGAGTCAGGCTGCTCAGTCCTGCGCACGGGACAGCCAACCCAGATTTTTGAAGGGCCACTGTCAATAGCAAGAAACGATTTGAAGCACGAGAAGAGATTGTCCCGGCATTGCTCACGAAAGCTGACAAGTTCGCGTAGCGCCGGTCCTTCGAACAGTCGCAACTCGTCTCCGAGATGTTCAAATGTCATGGGTTGATCCAGTGTGAGCCGCGCGACTTTGTCCATTTCCGGCGTGAGCCCGCTGCTGCTCGCGATGGCGTACGCACGAAAGATCTGCTCCTCATTCAATGTGGGTGACGGTCCGCGTGCGACCTCGGCGCGGATAGAGGACTGAACCGCGTCCATCTCGTATTTCTGGGCTGCGGCGAGAAGAGCCAGGATTCTGTCGTATGATGTGGGTATTTCGGAAGGGATGGGATATATCATTGTAATGAGGGATCGTGCGAGGTCCGCGTCTTCCGATATATCTACCACAGGAAGCCCGTTGACCATTCCAATGTTTGGAGGGTCAGGGAGGGCAAACATATCTCTGAAGACCGGCGATGAAGAGGCCAGCACCGACTTGTGGACAAGGAAACTAGCAAGGTCGGATGTCCGTACTATGATGTCCGCCTCGCTTGTGTCCAAGCATTCGGGCAGAGGCAAGGGGATAGACGGTGAACCTGGGTGACTTTGAGAGTTCGTTTCTGTCACCACGATTGGCAGCTCTGATTCGGCCTGTTAAGCTGTTTGAATAATCTTGGGGTGCGGTTTACTTCTACGGTGCTCACCTTTTCCATACAGCGATTGACTGCGGCGGACAAGGCCGACCAGAAGGTGCGTATCTTCTCGACCGGTATATTGGCGCAGGACGAGCACCCAGCCACTGGAATGTTCCTGGAGTGATCAACCAGATTCGTATGCCGCGCCAGAACCATTTGGAACTCAATAGGGTCAAAGAGAGAAAAGTTTCCTATTATCGAGTGGACATAGGTTTGGACCCAGGTTATCTCACTCGGAGTACAATTCAACGTGGCCACGAATGTGGCCTCGAATGTGGCGGCGGCGCCTGGCCAAGAGAGGTCCGACAAGAGCTGCGCTCGGACCCTTCTGTGATATTTCCAAAGTTCGTGGAGATAGACGCCGGGGACGATCCTGGGTTCGAGACTCTCGATCGTAACCGTGAACTTCAACGTGAGCCGCGCTGCCTGGATTAACTCCTTGCGAAGTCCGTACCTCAGCGCGAGTGAGTAGGCGAGGAAAGCGTTATCTGAACGGATGAGAGGCGGGTCTTGCAGAGCGAGAGAACTCCGGATGTGAGTTAGCACGGAATTCATCTCGTATTTTTGAGCTACAAATAACAACTCCATCGTTTCCTCGAGAGTTGACGGGAGAACGGGTGGTACGGGAAAAATGAATGAGAGCAAGCTGGAAAGGACCGCGTCGCTATCATATAGCTGTATTTCTGGAAGCCGTTCTTCGCTTCTGCCAGTGGCAACACTGGCAGTGCCAGAGGCGTCGGAGGCGGCTCTGATCATATCACCGAGCACGGTAGAACTTCTGATGATATAAAGCTTGAGCACCCGAAATGTGTGAGAATCACGGGTGCGCAGAATGACATCTGCTTCAGGGTCGTCGAAGAGTGTATTGGAAGGTTCAACAGGCTCAGGATTAACTTGCGGAGAGGGCGAGTCTGGAGTGATTGTCGCCATGAAAAGCTGACAAGGGTCCTGGGCACGCTCGAAATCCACGAAGGGTCTCAGAGATGCGCCGTGGTGCACTTGACTCGAAGGAATCGTTGAGGGTTCTAACGAGCGCCGTAAATGTAAACCCAGGTACGGTAGTACTCTTGATCATCGCCTTCAGGTTGGAGTCACTGACAATTCCCACGTTGATCAGCGTTTGACTCATATATGGTGATTCACCGCTTATGTCATAGAACTTCGGCACCGGTGATGTTTAAAAACAAACCAACTGCCAGAAACTTTCGAGCACTTCATTGCGTTACACACTACAGTACATACAACAGATACCTGCACTCTTCTGTCCAACCGTGACTTGACTTGGTGGTTATAGACGTCGCGATAGTTGCCAAGATAGTTGGCGCGCGGCATAAGCCTTAAGAAACCTCGAGCGTAGTCTGAGAGCATATCAAAAACAGGGCAGTGACATTGGATTAAAGGACAGACCATGTTCCGTGCTTGGGTCACGGCACGTTCCATCTCCGTGATATATTTCTCCCCTTCCATATTATGCACTTCCATGCAGAACGTGCACTTATCCGTAGTGACATGCTCCTGCAGAGCCGACAGGTATTTTGCGCGAATATCCGAAGGTCTGAGTGGATGTGTGAATGCTCGTAACAGGCTTTCAAGATCTCCTCTCAAGGCGTTGTACAGCCACGCGGGAACACTTGGAGGGCCTTCTCTGTAACCCTCAGGCGTATCTACGTTGATTCGGGAAGCGAGCGGGTCAAACGTCCATGGAGACCGTTCCATGACCCGTAGCATCACCCCAAACGGAGTTGAATCCCCCAATGGAATCCGCAATGTGTTGATCATTGTAGTCATGAGAGCAGAGAGTTGAGGCTTCGGACCGGGACAACCGATCCAAATCTTTGAAGGGGTCTCGAGGAGGGATTTGAAGCACGAGATGAGGTTGTCCCTGTAGAGGTTACGAAAGTCGACGAGCGCGCGCAGTGCCCTTCCTTCGAACAGTCGCAGCTCGATTCCAAGATATTCGAACGTCATGGGGAGATCCAGTGAAAGACGCGCGGCTATGTCCATTTCTGGTACGAGCCCCAAGCTACTCGCAATGGCATACGTGCGGAACACCTGCGTCCCCTCAAGGGTGGATAACTTCCTGCGGTTGACCTCTGCGCGGATAGAGGACTGGACGGTACCCATGTCATATTTCTGGGCGGCAGCAAGCAGGGCCAGAATTCTGTCGTATGAGGTGGGTATCTCGGAAGGGACCGGGTAGAGCGCCGTGATGAGGGCTAGTACTAGTTCCGCGTCCTCAGATAGCTGTACCATTGGGAGCCCATCGACAGCCTCGTTGTTGGGTAGAAGAGGGAGAGAAAACATATCTTTGAATACTGGGGACGAGGAAGCTAAGATCGACTTGTGGACGCGGAAATCGATATGGTCGGATGACCGAACAATGACATCCGCCTGGCTTACGTCGACGAGTTCGGGCAGAGACAACGGAGTCGTAGGAGATCCAATGTGAGCTCTAAAATGCGTTTCCCTCCCTATTATGGAGAAAGCTTGTTCGGCCTGTTGGCGGGTTCGAATCAATTAAACTTTCACGGCGGAAGCGGAATCCACGATGCTCACCTTTTCCACACTATCCAGGACAACAGTATCTATGGCCGTCCATATGGTGCGGACAGCCTCAGGCGATACGCACCCGCAAACCTTTACGTGCTCCTCGCAGGACTTCTGGAGTAAAGCGAAGCGGTGGAAGAAAGGAAATGCGGAAATTGAGTCCATATAAAAGTTAAGCCAGTTCGGGATACCAGAAGGACCGCGTGAACTACACTTTAAGCCCTTCAGCATAGAACTCGCGCTAGAGAGTTTGAAATCGCAGAGGCCCGACGTGGTGCGTGCCTGAACTCTTTGGTGGAAAGTCCACAATTCATGAAGATAAACACCCGGCATAGTGTTGAGATTTTCCTCCAACTTGAAGGAGAAAAAAAACTTCAGGGTGAGTCGCGCTGCTTGTACTGCTTCTTGACGCAGTCCGTACTTCTGAGCGAGGGAATAAGCACAAAAGACGTTGTCGTTGCGAATAAAAGGTGGATCTTGTTGAGTCAGGCAGAGTCGGATGTGAGCCAGCACGGAGCTCATTTCATACTTCTGAGCCGCTGAAAGGAGCTCCATAGTCGCTTCTATGGCTGAAGTCGGGGGGAGAGTGGGGGGAGTGGGGGAAACAAAACTGAGGAGGCTGATAAGGGTCGCGCCGCTCTCTGGGAGTTGGACGGCCGGAAATGGTGCTTCTACATTGGTAGGATTGGTAGAATCGGAAGCGCTTTGGATCAGCGCATCGAGTACGGGAGAGAATTTGGCAATGTAGTGTTTCGGCACGCGAATTTCACAAGAATCGCTGGACCTGAGGACGGTGTCCGCACCAAGAGAGTCAAGAAAGCTCTGTACAGATACTACGTCGCCTGAACTCGAGGCGGGTGAGATTTGAAGAGGGAGTGCAGACATGTAGAAATGAGAAGAGAAGTAGCTGGTACAGCTCAAAGGCAACACGACAGCGTTTTATACCCACCATGATGGTGGCAGAGATCAAAGCTATTGACACAATGAACTGATTGTTGAGCGCTTGGTTGTTGAACGTTGAACGCTTGGTGTACTCGGTGGATTGCGCTTGGTAGCGCTTGGAGGGTGCACGTGATGTGGATTGAGCGCTATTGACCGTGCCGTGGATGCCGCATGCCGTTTGTTTGTCGGTTGGACCTCTCCTCGAACATAAACTTGCATTTTTACTATCAAATCTACTTCTCATCTCTGCAAAAAGCCACACAACGCGACTATCATGCTCGTATCTTCAAAAAACTTTCCCCACTCGACCAACCGTAGTACAAAGCACACCCTAATCTTGCGGCATGGAGAGAGAAACGTTCTCGTCCTTCTACCCCGAACATATCAAGTAACCACCCATCTTTCGAATCAACATCCCAGAGCTAATCGCATCTGTAGGAGCTACTGACAATCACACGCTCAGTTTTCGGCATAGCACGCAGTTCAACTTTAGTCTTCGAAACCAACGACCTTGACATCTGCCAGGACGTCGCGGTGGAGATCCATCCGGCTACCTGGGAGGCAGTCTTAGTGGCCCTAAGCTCCCTCGTTGTGAAAGAAAGGAATCTGGGCTCTTCTCGGGCTCGAGGTGAGCTTGTGTCCCAACCGCGCCTCTCTCTCCCCATGCGCGCTTACCTATCTGTTAATCACCGCGAGGCCAACGGGACCATAGTACCCATGGAAACAGCCCCCTCACCATCGGGCCTGTGCACGTTTTACCCCCTGAATCGTCAAACGAAGCCACCCAGTCCGAACTCAGTGCGCCTGGCACCAGCTACGATGACGTCCCCGATAGCATGCCGACCGATGACTTTGCCGAGGAAGAGCTCGGCTCGTACGACGACGAATTCGAGGATACACCTGCTCCGCCTAAGGGAAAGGGTAAGGCCACCGCAAGCTCGCGCGCGCGGATCGAGTCCGATGACGACGACGAATACGACGATGATGGGCACGCCGAAGACGCCGCCGCTGCCGCACGGGGGCCCAGCTGGTTCGTTCCATACGCGTTACAGAGCGCCGCCGCAACCAAAGCCGACCCGTCGTTCTCCATCCTTCCTCTCTCGCCACCCAAACGCGTAGGACTACCCGCCGCCTCACC